>JAXCGZ010017173.1:0-112832 GCA_037179515.1 Halocaridina rubra | reverse complement strand
TCTTTTCTTGGAGGGAGGAATGTTATGTATAACTTTTGAGCTGATTAATTCGTGCGCTTTGCATTGCGCTATTGTTTTGTTGTTTTCACTGGAGTAGAACACGCCATGTAGGACATCTAAGTTTGAGTAATAAAACCTCCACTTTTCTCACGATTTTTATTGGATTCTCCTTTCCCATCTAATCATAGTATGGAACAATACCTATAGAGTGGTTTACTCACACTTGTATTACTTGTACATTTGATACCCTTACTTTTCAATTGCTTCCATAGTGCTTCATCAATTATATTAGCACTGGCACCTGAGTCAATCATCATATCAACAAATATGCCACCTAATTCAGTATCTACAAAAGAATTATTACTACCTTTATCACAAACAGTACAAGCATACATAACAGAATCAGCACTGGGGACTGGATCCTCACCAGTCTCTGCGTACAGCACTAGGCTTACGTTTTGTTTCGGCTTACTTTTACTTTTACATACACTTGCAAAATGATCTTTCTTTTTACAGTTCTTACAAATTTTACCTAAAGCAGGACAACATTTATGCTTTCCAAAATGACCATATAGACCACACTTATAACACTGCTTATCACATATCCTTTGTGATTTTGAGTTAGGCCTATAATTATCACTTTCTTTAGATGTATCTTTAGCCTTGGGTGCATACCCTTTATTTGAACTTTTGCCATAAGTAATCTTATTGACTTCACTGACTGACATTGATGCCATTTGCTTTTCTACAGTCTCAAATGAAATAGCAATTTCTTTTAACTTAGCTAAGGTGAGATTTTTCCCACTTTCCAAGGGTTTCCTCCTAATTTCTTTGGATCTGACCATGTGAATCACATAATTTCGAGTTTAATCATCACAGTCACCAAACTGGCAATTTTTTGCTCTTGCTTTTAACCTCACAATAATCTTCAAGGTACTTTCACCTACCTCTAGGGTCATCTGCTTAAATAAATGATGCTCAAATGGTGCTTTTATTTGTGGTTCACAGCGCTTTGACAGAATATCGACGGTAGCCTGGAATTTTGAGGTTGTTTCTCCCTCCTCCTCCTCATCATCATCCTAGTCTTCATCATCCGGATTTAATCCATCCATACAGCGCTTGACCTTTAGGACTATTGCAAACCGGAAGAAGATTTTTCTTCTGGACATCATCGGTAATGCCTTTGGCTACGACAATGCATTTCAAACCTCGTAGCCACTTCGTCCATCTGGTTCCTATCTGTGGGGAGATTGTTTAGTTTCTGTTTTACAGATATTACTGTACTTGCACACTGTGACAGAGTGTTTCGCTCAAAGTCATCAGAGGCTGTAGTAGATGCCTAATTAAGTAACTATGTAATTATTAAGTGTTTTATTTTTTTACTAAAATAATTCTCACTCCTTGCCTTTTGCAGCTTATGATTATTTGCAATTTATGTTTCAGCTTATAGCTAATTTTAAATATATCTTATTTAATATTCTTGTATGTGAAGAATGCATGATCCCAGTATAAAGTCTCCCCCCTATTTTTGTTTTCTGATCGCTCCATTTCTTCAAACGAGGCCATAATCCTAGCAAACCTATTAGATACATTTTTTTTTTACAATTTTCTTATGATAAAATAGCTCTTGCTAATAAATTTTTTATATAACAAATATTTTTCTTGCTGATAATTTTTTTATAAATTTGACCTTGCTGATATGTCATTAGCCTGAAGAGATACATTTCAGTAGGTTCTTTATTACTTGAATAGTTATTCCGTCTCCTACAACACAAAGAATGTTCTAAAGATTGTTTACCAGTAACCTTTTTTTTCATAATAATTCTTTTTATTTTGTTTGCTTCCACTTGTTGCACCTAAAATACGGTCTCTCCCTTGCATCTCTGCCATAATTGCCTGCCAGGGACCACCAATACAGTAACCCTCGAATATTATATGAATCAGTTACTGCTCTAGAAATATATCCTACAGATGAAGTCATCAGGAGGGACATTGAATCGTCCTCATTTGGCGGCCAAACATCCTGGAGGCAAGATCTCACCTCAGCAGTCAAGCTTATTTCAAACCTTATTTACATGGTGCCTTCACAAGAATTCAACTCTCACAAACATGGTGATGGATAAGATATGGTAAAGCTTGTTGATCAAGCATATTAGGAATTCGAGAAACTGGTCAAATTCGTTACTGGTTCTTTACTGGTCAAATCCTACGAAAATTTTCTCAGATCCCATTCCCATACAAAACGAAGTTTTGTAGATTACCAAGCTGGAAAATCATTTGCCAAACTTAATTCCTTAACCTGGAAATTACCACTGTTGTACGTTGATTGGCAGTTTCTCCCACTGAATGTGCCAAACTAAAATCTCATCAGAAGAAGATTGGTTGTGACCCCATAAAATTAAAACCCTTTTACCTAACGAATTCTAATTTCATTTCACCCCTTTCTATCGTAATAAATAAAGTGTTTTACCTCAAAAAAACTCGTGAGTAAAGTTATTTACTATATAATTTGCAAGTAATTAATCACTTAACTGAAGTGTTTTATGCTATAAACTGCAAATAATTAAAAAGTTATTTTACTCTGCTGGCTTTGCAAATATTTCTTGCTAACCACAATTTAATGAATACATGATGTATTTATCTTGCTGATTCTTCATATACTGGGGATAAAGTGTTTTGTGTTATAAGTTGCAAATACTTCAAAAGGTTGTTTTGCCCTTTTTCACTGCAAATAGTTCTTAATAACCAAAGGTGAATGAATACTGTATTCATCTCGTAGATTCTTCCTTTATCGTAAATAGAGTGTTTTACCATATAAATTGCAAATCATTAATGAGCATTGCAACTTTTGTGGTTGCCCACAATTTAAGGAATACATACTGTATTTGTCTTGCCTATTCTTCATTTATTCTGAATAAATTGTTTTCCTCTAATGCCGACAAATAATTAATGGTATGCTCTTACGGTAGCATAAATATTTCTGGTTAGCTGTGATTAACCAATATATTTTCATCCTATAGAATAATATTGGAACTCTTTATTTGTGTGCCCGTGCTTTTGGTTTTCCCATTATTAATGATGTGTCGTTTCTGTTTCTGCAATTGCAGTGTCCTGTATTCTACTCTGCCTGTGTGACAGAGGTGATCATCGAGTTGAGGCTGAAGTCCTGGCATCCATATGTGGTGCTAGGAATTGAAATCGTGCTCACCACCTCCGGGATTCGATGCAGCATTCCATAAATTTAAATTTAAAAATTTGTTCCAGCTCCAAAAATCAATTCACTATTTTTAATGTGTCATTGCATTTCCAAACTTATAAGAAAGTTGAATTCTGAGTTTAATTAAATAACAAATTAAAAAAAACATATAAGTGAATAATCAGATGTAGGACTTTCCTGTTTCTTGAAAAAAAATAGAGTAAAAAATAATTTCGTAAGGTTTTTAAGCTATATTCAGATTGGCGCTTTGCTTGGGAAAATGAGCTCAATCTCTATAAATTTAAGCATTTAAATTTAAGCATAGTAATATCTGTCCTGTCTGTTTGTGAGCTCTTAACCGAGTTCAGTACTTTGAGTCCCTTAGTAAAACAGAAACTTAACAACCTCCCCATTCCCACACACACCCCACTTGTACTACAACTACTCGGTTAAATGTTACTCAGAATTCATCTTTCCTTTCATTTTGGAAATGCAATGACACATTAAAAAAAAAATTTAATTAATATTTGGAAAACTGGAACAAATTTAAAATTTTAATTTATAGAATGCTGCCACTCTGTTACACAGGCAGAGTAGAATAGAAGACACTGCAATAGCAGAAACGGAAACAACACACCATTAATATTATGAAAACTGAAGGCATGAGCACACAAATGATGAGTTTCCAATATTATTCCACTGGATGAAAATATATTGGTTAGTCACAGCTAACCAGAAATACTCACGCTACGGTAAGAGCATACAAAACCATTAATTATTTGCCGGAATTAGCATAAAACAATTTATTCACAAAAAAATGAAGAATAAGCGAGACAAATACAGTATGTACTTCTTAAATTCTGGGTAAGCATAAAAGTTTGCAATGCCAATAGGGCAAATTACTTACTATGACATAAATATGTATTCATTAAATTTTGCTTAGCAAGAAATATTTACAGTGCAAAAAGGGCAAAAGCACCTTTTGAAGTATCTGAAACTTATAACGCAAAACAAATTATTTCCAATATATGAAGAATCAGCAACAAAAATACAGCATGTATTCATTATATTGTGGTTAGCAAGAAACATTTGTAGTGCAAAAAGGGCAAAACCAACTTTTGAAGGTTTTGCAACCCATAACTCAAAACACTTAATTCCCAATATATGAAGAATCATTAAGATAATACAGTATGCATTCATTAAATTGTGGTTAACAAGAAAGATTTGCAATGCTAACAGGGCAAAATTAATTATTAACTATTTGCAATTTATAGCAAAATCACTTTAGTTAAATCTTTAATTATTTGCAATTTATAGCAAAAAAAAACACGCTATTTACAAATATTTACGTAAAACACTTTATTTACGATAATAGAAAGGGGTGAAATGAAATTAGCATTAGTTAGGAGAATGAATAGATTTTTACATGGTAATGAGCAATCTTCTTAGGATGAGATTTTACTTTGGCACCCTCAATGAAAGAAACTTCTTATCAATGTATATCGGCGGTAGTTTCCAGGTCAAAGAAGTAAATTTGGCGAATGTGATTCCAGTTAGGTAAACAACAAAAGTTCGCTTTATATGGGAATGGAATTTGAGAAATATTTCTTAGGATTTGATCAGTAAAGAATTTGACCAGTAACGAATTTAACCAGTTTTTCAAATTCCCTATTTGCTTAAGCAATGAGCTTTACCATACACTATCTCTCACCTTGTTTGTGCCAGATGAATTCCTATGAAGACGCCACGTAAATAAGGATTAAGGTAAGCTTGATTGCTGAGAAGAGATCTTGCCTCTGGGATGTTTAGCCACCAATTGTGGATGATCAAGCGTCCCTCTTGATGATGTCATTATTTGGCCCCCTGTAGGATATATATCCATAGCAGTAAATTCGTTCATATAAAATCATGGCAATTATGGCAGAGATGCAAGGTGGAGACTGCATTTTAGGTGCAACAAGCGGAAGAAAATAAAAAAAAAGATAATATTTATGAGCAAAATAGGTTCTTGGCCAACAATCTGCATAATGTTCTTTGCTTTGCAGTAGACGGAATTTCAACTATTCAAATAATAAAGAAGCTACTGAATATGTATCTAGACAAGCTGATGACATATCAGCAGGGTCAAACATATAAAAAATTATTAGCAATAGCTATTTATATAATATAACAATATCTAACAGCAAAGTAATTTTATAATAAGGAAACTGCGTAAACAATGTATTTAACAGACTCTCTAGGATTATGATATTGTCCATGAGAAAAAAGAAAAAGCAGAAAACAGTGAAATAAGAGGGAGATTCTTATATTGGGATCATGTTTTCTACATGTACAAAAATATTAAACAAGATATATTTTAAAGTAGCGATATACTAAAATATAAATTACAATTATGAATTACCTCTGGTGACTTGGAGCGAAACACTCTGTCACACTATCAGTGCTGGTTTACCGGTAATCTCAAACATCGAATAACACAGGCTATCTATATTTACTTTGACCATCCTGCTATTTGGTCCTCCACTAGACTTGTCGCCATTGTATTATCTCCTTTGAGACTTTTTATGGCCCAGGTACCAGGTAAAACACACATTCAATCTTTGACTTAGACCAAGACCATCCTGTGGCTTTGGAGGTCATTTATTTCTCTCCACAACAACAATATATGATTATCGTCTATCATAGTACAATCGTACCAGATCACATTTTAAGATAAAGTGTTGCCAGCGCAGTGCTGGATAATTATTTGAGATTTGAATAATTAGCTATATTAATAGCACTATGTTGGGGTTAGGATGGTAGAGTGTTGTTAAGATTCTGTTTTACTAAGGGGACTCAAAGTACCGAGCTCGGTTATGAGCTCACAAACAGACAGGACAGATATTTGCACTTGAACACCCCATCTCTTTTACCATTAGTCGGTTACATGAAACTCAGAATTCAACTTTTTTTTAATTTTGGAAATGCAATGACATTAAAAGAATTGAATTTTCTAATTAAATTTTATGAAATGCTGCCTCGAATCCCGGAGGTAGTGAGCACGATTTCGTTTCCCGGCACCACGGACGTATGCCAAGACTTTGGCCTCAACTCGATGATTACCTCTGTCACACAGGCAGAGTAGAGAAAAAACATAAATGCCTGGCAAACCTACAAAAGAGCAAGAAATGACTACCTAAGTAAAAGGAGAGAGGCAGAGAGAGACTATGAGAGGGATATCACCAGGAAGGCTAAAGAAAATCCCAAGCTTTTCCACAGCTTTATCAGAGGAAAACTGAAGGTAAAAGAACAGGTTTTAAGGCTAAAGAGAGCGGATGGAAGCATCACTGAGACGGATGAAGAGATCTGCAAAGAATTGAACAAGGAGTTTCAGTCAGTATTTACAGTAGAAAATACCCCACCCCCTCAGATTGCAGTGATAGAAGCTCAAGGGCCGGTATTAGAGAACATCAACCTTACAGCCACAGAGGTATGCAAAGCGCTGATGGATTTAGATGTTCATAAAGCTACAGGTCCTGATGACATATCCCCTCATGTGCTTAAAAAATGCGCAAACACAATATCAGTGGCACTAAGTATCATATTTAAGGAGTCACTGGAGTCGGGGGATATTCCAAGATGCTGGAAACAAGCAAATGTGATACCTCTCTTCAGAAAGGGAAGGAGGGATACGGCTCTGAACTATAGACCAGTTTCCTTGACCAGCATAGCTTGCAAAGTTATGGAGAAACTACTAAGGAAACATATCTCTCTTCACTTGGAATTCTTCAACTTTTTGTCAGTGAGGCAACATGGCTTCAGAGAAGGTAGATCAACAGTAACAAACTTATTAGAATTTTATGATAAGGTAAGCCAAATCTTACAGGAAAGAGAGGGCTGGGCAGATTGCATATTCCTAGACTTCCAGAAAGCGTTTGACACTGTTCCACATGAGAGACTTATTAGGAAGCTGCAATCAATGACTAAAATAGGTGGAAATGTTTTGGAATGGATAAAAACTTACTTAGAAGGAAGGGAACAGAGGGTTAGAGTAAGACACTCAGTGTCTGAATGGAGAAGAGTTAGTAGTGGAGTTCCACAGGGTTCAGTTTTAGGGCCACTTTTGTTCCTTGTATATGTAAATGACCTACCAGAGTCTGTAAATTCATTCATGAATATGTTTGCAGATGATGCAAAGATTGTGAAGAAAGTAAAAAACGAGAACAATGGTAGAGAACTTCAGGAGGATCTAAATAATCTGCATGAGTGGTCAGAAAAGTGGCTAATGAAATTCAATACTTCAAAATGTAAGGTAATGAGAATGGGTACAAGTGCAAGAAGGCCCAGGCTTGACTACTCGGTGGCTGGAGTACAACTTCAAGAGACAGAAAATGAGAGAGATCTAGGAGTAAACATACTGGCAGATTTGTCTCCAGAAATACATATAAATGGCATAGTAAGGGCAGCATATGCATTCTTATCAAATGTAAGGGTAGTCTTCAGGCACATGGACAAGGAAATGTTCAGAAATATTTATGTAACCTATGTGAGGCCAAAACTCGAATATGCAGCCCCCTTTTGGAATCCGCACTTGAAAAAGCACATAGCTAAGCTTGAAAAAGTTCAAAGACATGCCACGAAACTGGTGCCAGAAATACGCAATCTCAGTTATGATGAGAGGCTGAGGGAATTAGACTTACCATCACTCGAAGCTAGAAGAGTGAGGGGGGATATGGTGACAGTCTTTAAATTCCTTCATGGTTATGACAGAGTGGATAGGGATCGATATTTTGATGTGGCTGGCTCTAGAACTAGAGGTCATAGTTTGAAGCTTTGTAAGAAAACTTCTTTGCAGGATGTAAGGAAATACTTTTTCAGTGTAAGAGTAGTTGATAATTGGAATTGGCTAAGCGAGGAGGTAGTTAATGCTATCTCAATCCATAGTTTTAAGGACAGGTATGATAAGTATCACTAAGTAAAAAATGGAAGCGATCAGGAGACGGGAAGATACGAGCTTTGGGCTCTTTCCCGTAAACACAATTAGGTAATCACAATTAGGTAATCACAGGACACTGCAATTTCAGAAACAGAAATGACACACTGTTTATAATGGGAAACTGAAAGCATGAGCACACATATAATGAGTTTCCAATGTCATTCTACTGGATGAAAATATATTGGTTATTCACAGCTAACCAGAAATATTTATGCTACCATAATAGCATACAAAACCATTTTTTCTTTGCTGATTTTAAAGGAGCACAATTTATTCACAATAAATGAAGGATAAGCAAGACAAATACAGTACTGTATGTATTCCTTAAATTGTGGGCAACCACGAAAGTTGCAATGCTTATTACTGATTTACCATTAATATGGTAAAACACTCTATTTAGGATAAAGGAAGAATCTACGGGATAAATACAGTATTCATTCACTTTTGGTTATCAAGAACTTTGCAATAAAAAAAAAGGGTGCAAAACCTCCTTTTAAGGTATTTGCAACTTATAACTCAAAACACTTTATCCCCAACATATGAAGAATTAGCAATATAAATACAGTATGCATTCATTAAATTGTGGTTATCAAGAAATATTTGCAAAGCCAACAGGGTAAAATTACCTTTTAATTATTTGCAGTTTATAGCATAAAACACTTTAGCTAAATGATTAATTATTTGCAATTTATATAGCAAATAGCTTTATTGACGAGTTTTTGACGTAAAACACTTTATTTACGATGATAGAGGTGAAATGAAATTAGAATTTATTAGGAAAAGAGATAGATTTTTATGGGCTCATAACCAGTCTTCAGAGGATGAGATTTTCGTTTATCACATTCAATGAAAAGAAACTTCTTAGCAATGTATATCAGCTGTAATTTCCAGGTTAAGGAATTAACTTTGGCAAGTGAGATTCCAGTTTGGTAATCTACAAAATTTCGTTTGTATGGGAATGGAATTTGAGAATAAAATTTGTAAGATTTAACCAGTAACGGATGTAACTAACTCTCGAAAAAAAAAAAAATTTGCTTGACCCACGAGCTTTACCATACACTATCCCTCACCTTGTTGTGCTAGATGAATTCCTGTGAAGATGCCACATAAAAAAAAGGTTTGAAATAAACTTAGACTGCTCAGGCGAGATGTTGCCTCTTGGAAGTTTTGCGCCAAAAGAGAGCGTCTCATTGTCCCTCCTGGTGAGTTCATCTGTAGGATACATTTCTAGAGCAGTAACTGGCTCTGATATCATTTAAGGACTATTTTAGTGGTGGTCCCTGTGTTGGAGTTAGGATGGTAGAGTGTTGCTAAGATTCTGTTTTACTAAGGGGACTCAAAGTACCGAGCTCTGTTAAGAGCTCACAAACAGACAGGACAGATATTTGTACTTGAACACCCCATCTCTATTACCATTAGTCGGTTAAATGAAACTCAGAATTCAACTTCCTTTTAATTTTGGAAATGCAATGACATTAAAAGAATTGAATTAAATTTCTCAAATTAAATTTTATGAAATGCTGCCTCGAATCCCGGAGGTGGTGAGCACGATTTCGTTTCCCGGCACCACGGACGTATGCCAAGACTTTGGCCTCAACTCGATGATTACCTCTGTCACACAGGCAGAGTAGAATAAGAGTAGAAAAAGAGTTCCAGGAGCTGAATATGGAAAATGATGCCATGAAAACTTCCTTTGCTGATGCACTAAAGGGGAATGTGGCAGTAAAAGGGGCTGTAAAGGTGGTGGCACTGGAAAACATACAAACAGTTGACTATAAAAAGACAGTAATCGAAAAAATGAAAGACGTTGTGATGGAAAGGGCAAACCCACTCATCAGACAGGCACTTGATAAGGAGAAGACAGTGGTAATCTCAGGCATAAGCGAATCCCAGGAGCCAACATGGCAGGGGAGACTTGAAGAAAATAAAGCTAGGGTTGTAGACCTGCTAAGAAAGCTTGGAGTAGTTTGTGGTCCTGAGGATATTGTAAACATACACCAACTAGGTAAATATTCGAGGGAAGGAAAGCCGAGACCAACAAAAGTAACCTTTGAGAGAGGGGAAACATGTAGGGAAATATTGTTGAGAAAAAAAGTCTAAAAGACCTTCAAGAATTCAAAGAAGTGTTCATTAGACGATACAGAACACAGGAAGAGATGGGAAAGATCAAAAACTTGTTGCAAGAGGCAACAGGGTAAAATTACCTTTTAATTATTTGCGTTTGACACTGTTCCACATGGGAGACTTATTAGGAAGCTGCAATCAATGGCTAGAATAGGTGGAAATGTTTTGGAATGGATAAAAACTTACTTAGAAGGAAGGGAACAGAGGGTTAGAGTAAGACACTCAGTGTCTGAATGGAGAAGAGTTAGTAGTGGAGTTCCACAGGGTTCAGTTTTAGGGCCACTTTTGTTCCTTGCATATGTAAATGACCTACCAGAGTTTGTAAATTCATTCATGAATATGTTTGCAGATGATGCAAAGATTGTGAAGAAAGTAAAAAACGAGAACAATGGTAGAGAACTTCAGGAGGATCTAAATAATCTGCATGAGTGGTCAGAAAAGTGGCTAATGAAATTCAATACTTCAAAATGTAAGGTAATGAGAATGGGCACAAGTGCAAGAAGGCCCAAGCTTGACTACTCGGTGGCTGGAGTACAACTTCAAGAGACAGAAAATGAGAGAGATCTAGGAGTAAACATACTGGCAGATTTGTCTCCAGAAATACATATAAATGGCATAGTAAGGGCAGCATATGCATTCTTATCAAATGTAAGGGTAGCCTTCAGGCACATGGACAAGGAAATGTTCAGAAATATTTATGTAACCTATGTGAGGCCAAAACTCGAATATGCAGCCCCCTTTTGGAATCCGCACTTGAAAAAGCACATAGCTAAGCTTGAAAAAGTTCAAAGACATGCCACGAAACTGGTGCCAGAAATACGCAATCTCAGTTATGATGAGAGGCTGAGGGAATTAGACTTACCATCACTCGAAGCTAGAAGAGTGAGGGGGGATATGGTGACAGTCTTTAAATTCCTTCATGGTTATGATAGAGTGGATAGGGATCGATATTTTGATATGGCTGGCTCTAGAACTAGAGGTCATAGTTTGAAGCTTCGTAAGAAAACTTCTTTGCAGGATGTAAGGAAATACTTTTTCAGTGTAAGAGTAGTTGATAATTGGAATTGGCTAAGCGAGGGGGTAGTTAATGCTATCTCAATCCATAGTTTTAAGGACAGGTATGATAAGTATCACTAAGTCTAAAATGGAACCGATCAGGAGACGGGAAGATACGAGCTTTGGGCTCTTTCCCGTAAACACAATTAGGTAATCACAATTAGGTAATCACAGGACACTGCAATTTCAGAAACAGAAATGACACACTGTTTGTAATGGGAAACTGAAAGCATGAGCACACATATAATGAGTTTCCAATGTCATTCTACTGGATGAAAATATATTGGTTATTCACAGTTAACAAGAAATATTTATGCTACCAAAATAGCATACAAACCATTAATTCTTTACTGGTTTTAAAGGAAAACAATATATTCACAATAAATGAAGAATAAGCAAGACAAATACAGTACTGTATGTATTCCTTAAATTGTGGGCAACCACAAAAGTTGCAATGCTTATTACTGATTTGCAGTAATAAGCATTCCTTTATTTAGGATAAAGGAAGAATCTACGAGATAAATACAGTATTCATTCACTTTTGGTTATCAAGAGATTTGCAATAAAAAAAAGGGTGCAAAACCACCTTTTGAGGTATTTGAAACTTATAACTCAAAACACTTTATCCCCAATCTATGAAGAATTAGCAAGATAAATACTGTATGCATTCATTAAATAGTGGTTAACAGGAAATATTTGCAAAGCCAACAGGGTAAAATTACCTTTTAATTATTTGCAGTTTATAGCATACAACACTTTAGCTAAATAATTAATTATTTGCAATTTGTATAGCAAATAGCTTTATTGACGAGTTTTTGACGTAAAACACTTTATTTACGATGATAGAAAGAGGTGAAATGAAATTAGAATTTATTAGGAAAAGAGATAGATTTTTATGGGCTCATAACCAGTCTTCAGAGGATGTGATTTTCGTTTGTCACATTCAATGAAATGAAACTTCTTAGCAATGTATATCAGCTGTAATTTCCAGGTTAAAAAATTAACTTTGGCAAGTGAGATTCCAGTTTGGTAATCTACAAAATTTCGTTTGTATGGGAATGGAATCTGAGAATAAAATTCGTAAGATTTAACCAGTAACGAATGTAACTAATTCTCGAAAAAAAAACAATTTGCTTGACCCACGAGCTTTACCATACACTATCCCTCACCTTGTTGTGCTAGATGAATTCCTGTGAAGATGCCACGTAAATAAGGTTTGAAATAAACTTAGACTGCTCAGGCGAGATGTTGCCTCTTCGAAGTTTGAGCGCCAAAGGAGGACGCCTCATTGTCCTTACTGGTGAGTTCATCTGTAGGATACATTTTCTAGAGCAGTAACTGGCTCTGATATCATTTAAGGACTATTTTAGTGGTGGTCCCTGGCAGGCAATTATAGCAGAGATGCAAGGGAGAGACAGTATTTTTAGGTGCAACAAGTGGAAGCAAATAAAATAAAACAAGAATAATAATGAAAAGTTAGGTTACTGGTAAACAATCTCCAGAATGTTCTTGGCTCATAGCAGACGGAAAATAGGAGCAGCCTTTACATCGGGACTATACTTCTACATGTACAAGAAGAGTAAATAAGGTATATTTAAAATTTGCTATAAGCTAAAATATAAATTTCAAATAATCATAATCTGCAAAAGTCAAGAAGTGGGAATTAATTTTTTTAGTTAGAAAATAACAGTTAAGTTACTAAATTAATTAATAAGGCATCTAACAGCCTCTGGTGACTTTGAGCGAAACACTCTGTCACAAAGGCCCTTTCTAGAGAATATTGATTTAGCAAAATTCTACTACAGAATGCGAAAAAAGAAGAGAGGAAGTTACGGTGACTTCAGTGTTATTATGAGGGATGAGATATCCTTTTCATGGAAAAGAACAAATGAACAATAAGAATGGGATCCACCACTGGAATATATCATACTATTAGGAAAAGTGAACAAGTCTTGTAAACAAAACATTAAATGACATGCAAAACATAAAGGAAATGTGATCAAATTCAAATTTCAAGAAAATTAAATTACAATTAGATATCAGTGAATATCAATATTTAGGTTTATGTATACTTCACATGCAAGAAGGCAATAATATAATATAAAAAAAAAAAATACAGTATACGCAAATGAAAAATTTGAACCACGTCGTCATTAACATTGGCGACTGGATTTAAAACAGTTTCAGCTATTCAACACTAAACTAGAATGTTTCAGCCATGTTCTGGCTTTCAGAGTCCCACAAAGGGAAATATAAAACTACGATCAAAAAATTATTCTTCATCTTTTTCGTCGTCCATTAGGAATAACGTTTGTGCGCTAAAATAAACAAGTACAGTACAGTATTAAAGACATAAAAGATAAACAAAAAATAAACAACACATTAGAGAAGTAATCTTTACCGACTAGTCAAATTTAGGCTAACAGCACCAGCTTCCTCATATGAGGGTAACGACCGTCGACTTAGTAGTTCAGCAAGGTCATTGTCCTTGCCATGAACATGTTGGGCAGTGAATTTGAAAAGATTCAGGTAAAGTGCCCACCTTTTCAGACGAGGATTTAGCTTGTCTGCAGTCTGTAAATATAGGAGAGGTCGGTGGTCGGTTCTCAGTGTAAAATGTTGGCCATACAGATGGACTTCAAATTTCTTTATGGCCCAATATGCACTGCATCTGGGTACCTTGTTACTTCTCCACTGTGGAGTAATTTCGCTCTGCACGGCGAAGCCTGCGGCTTGCATATCGCACTGGAGCTACTTCTGCTGAGTTGTCTGATTGGGCTTGCAAGAGCACAGCACCCAAGCCTTCGTCTGAGGCGTCGGTCTGCAAGATAAATGGAAAATCAGGGTTTACCAGTTGTAATACTGGCTCACCTGCCAATGCTTCTTGGAGTTTGAAAAATGCTCTCTCCGCTTCATCTGTCCATTGGACAGGGGAGGATTTACTTTGCTTCGAGAAGGTAATTTGCTTCAAAGGGGCAGCGATTGTATTAAAGTGTGGAATGAACCGTTGGTAGTAGCTGACACTACCCAGGAATGATCTCAGTTGAGTGACAGTAGCAGGTTTCTCCATATCCTTAATAGCTTGTACCCTGTCATGTAAAGGGGACATAACTCCTTCTCCAACCACGTGGCCGATATACTGCAATTGCGTGAAACCAATCTCACATTTGGAAGGCTTTAAATGAAGTCCATGCTGGTTCAGACGAGTGAGAACTCTGCGGAGAGTCTTGAGGTGCGATGACCAATCCTGAGAATGCACCAGGATGTCGTCTATAAAGCATGAAACATTGTCGAGATCCTGTAGTACTATCCTCATGAGTCTGCTGAAGCAGCCAGGGGCATTTACCATACCAAAAGGCATGACCCTGAACTGGTATAGACCATATCTTGTGGAAAAGGCTGTAAGAGGCTTGGTAGTCTCGCTCAATGGAACTTGCCAAAATCCACTGGCCAGATCCAACTTGGACAGGTAACGGGCTTGGGAAAGCAATGAGAAAATATGCTCGGCGTCAGCAATGGGCTCTCCATCAAAGATGGTACGGGAGTTAAGCTTACGACAGTCAAGGCAGAACCTGTGACTGCCATCTCACTTACGCACTGCCAGTAACGGCGAACACCAAGGCGAAATGCTCTTTTCAACTATTCCGAGGCGGACCCAAGTGTCAAGATCTTCCTTCAACCGTAAGGACAGCTGGTGGGGAAGACCATAGGAAGGCCGAAATGGCTCTGGGTCAGTCAATCTGACACAATGCTCAAGGGTAGTGGTAATGCCTGGGAGGTCGTTGAAGACGTTCTCATAGTCCTCTAATAGCTTGTTCAGCTGTTCCCGTTGACTTGACTCGGTTGCAGTCTGGAGTTAATAATGCAATTACTCACACTTTCTTTTCGGTGTGTGGGAATGGCAGGATCCTTACCATCATCAAAAGCTAAGCTTATGTCTTCAATTGCAAGGGCGGTGGCTGCGGCCAGAGGGGCTTCTTCCGAAAAACTCCACTCCCGTAAGTCTGTCTCCACTGCAAGGGTGGAGTATTCCAATATAGGAAGTAAGGGGTGGCTATAATGGAGCACCTGTGTTGCTGCAGCCTCGTAGGTTCTGTTGATGCTGGGGGCATCTATAGGGGTTGCTGGGAGCGCCAGAGCAGGATCCCTGTGGGCCTCCGGGTCCTCACAATAAAGCTTCAGCTGGTTAATGTGGTATTTCCGGTTATTGCCATCAACCTTTAGCATATAATTGTCAGGGGTCACCCGGTGTACCACAGTGTACGGTCCTTTCCAGCGTAGCATTAGCTTGCGGGCATCTGTTGGAAGAAGTAACAGAGCTCGATCTCCGGGTGTCAGGGCACGACGCCGCGCACGCTTGTCAAAGAGGAGCTTGGCAGTCTGCTGGTGACCCTTAATGGCTAATTGTGCAGTTTTCCAAGCCTCTTTGAGGTGAGACGAAAACTTCAAAATATACTCATGAACGTCCCTATCGTCATCTTCGATGGTAGGTGAATCCCAACATTCTGCCAAGAATTCTACTGGGCCTCTGACCTTATGACCATAAATCAGCTCGAAAGGCGAGTATCCAGTAGTGTCGTGGGGCGTGTCTCTGAAGGAGAAAAGTGCAGCAGGGACGTACTTGTCCCACTGCCTAGGTATATCTATCACTAGCTTGCACAATGTCCCGTTATAGCGTTTGCATGCTCCATTTGATTGTGCATGATAGACACTCGTACGAATGTGCTTGATTTCTAAAAGGTTCCAGAAAGCCTCAAAGTGCCTACTTGTAAACTGACTTCCATTGTCAGAAGTGACCTGCTCAGGAAAGCCAACCCTGGAGCAGATTTCAAATAGGGCATGAGCGACTGCTTCAGTTGTGATAGAAGACAGTGGCACTGCATCTGGGTACCTTGTTAGCAAGTCAACATATACCAGGAGGAAGTGTTTCCCCGTGGACAAAGCTGGATTAATAGGACCTAATATGTCAATAGCGACCTTGGAAAATGGCTCCATTGAGAGCTTAGTTATCCCCATGGGAACTTTCGGTACCGGTGCCGTAGAGGTGGATTGACAGATAGGGCAGGACCTTACATATCTGTCTACCTCGGCGTACATGTTTGGCCAAGCAAAAGCCTTCTGAAGGACGTGCCGAGTTTTTGCTTTGCCTCTGTGTCCACTCAGAGGTAAATGGTGTGCCACATACATAGCCTGGCAGCGCAACGAAGCGGGCACCACCAACTGTTTAAAGGTGTGGCCATCTTTAGTCACATGCCTACGAAGTACTCCATCTTCAAGGGCGTAAATGATCTGGCCTCCTCCTCTCACGGTGAAGGTCCTTCCCTCCGTGGCCTGCTGCATCCAGCGTTTGAGGCTGGGGCACTCTGGCTGCAATTTGGCAAAGTCTGGACAGGACTTCAATGGCTCTAGAGGTGCATCTCTGGTAAAGGAGGGGTAACTCTCCGCGTTCCACATTACGTTTACTAACTGCGGCAGACTCAACGGAGTCAGTCGGAGAATCGTCCATATTCTTGGCATCGAGGCCAGGAGTTGTTACTGAAATGGCTTCATGTGACTTCCCCGAGGGACGTTATAACGAGAAATGTCCTTATGGTAGAGGTCGGCCTGGAAAATAGGTACTAGGTTCAGTGCACGACCCATCAAGACAGGGTACATAATCCCAATCATTGCCACAGCTGGGGCTTTTCCCTTGTAGTATTTGCAATCCAGGTTAATGACACAGCAGCATCGTATTTGGGGTGTTCCTTCAGCAACCCGCACACGAACAACTTTGCTGGTAAAATCTTCATCCCTGACGAATCTCTCGTCAACAAGTATGCCATTGGCCCCTGTGTCAAGGGCTATCTCAGCTTCCACACCATTTATGGTTTCTAGGCATTTTGGGATCATTTCCAGATCATCATGTTCGATGAATTCCACATTGGCAAGTTTGTGTGGTGGTTCCTCGGCATTTCCTCATTGGCCCTTTCTCACCCTGTTTCCACAACGTGGGCTGAGTGAGTGGCCAGACGGCTATGTGGGCCGCCGCTGTGTGAGGGAGCGTGGTGGCTCTTAGAGTTTGGCTGAACACCCTGGGAAGGTGGCGCAGAGTAATGGCCTTTGCCTCTTAACTGCTGAGGCTTAGGTCTTACCGGGTCATCTTTCTTGAGTGTGGGTGCATGGCCGTAATAAGGCTTAGGAGTGTGAGAAGGAGGAGCTGGACGATTGAAGTTCTGCGAGGGGCTCTCGTGCTTCCCGTTCCTGTAATCTCTATTTCCAGATAAAGGACTACTGTCTGGGATTCCCGCTCGAAGCCGAGCAAGCGCAAGCTCATGTTCACGTCGTGCTTGTGCCTCCTCACGTTGTGCTTGTGCCTCATCACGTTGTGCTTGTGCCTCATCACTTGCTCTCTTCTCCAGCTTATCTCGGTGCTCAACCATCTTCTCATGAGCCCATTCGAAGAGCTTCTGTCTTGGGGAAAAACCATATCTCTCACCCCTAGCAATCATTATGTCCAGGTAACGCTCCTCTTCAAATGTTTTGACGGTTTCCATGTTTGTTTCATAAACAGTCAATAACGAATTGCCAAAATAACCACACAAAAAAACAAATCTCTACAATACAGTTGTAGAAAAAAAAATGAAAAAACCACACAACACCAAGGAGAGAAAGAAAAAAAATTCAACACCACAGTTGAAACTTAAACATAAAAGTGATCTCGAAACCTCACCATAAAAGTGACTAAAAATATAATCAAGTGCAAAAGCAGCAAAATGTTGCAAAACAGTGCATGAAACACTGGCAATACAGAATGGCAGTCGTGCCTGCTTAACAGCAATACGAGGCAGTACCTGCAGTTATGGTGCAAATGAAAGGAATGAGCAACACAATCAAGTGCAACAGCAACAAAATGTTGCAAGACAGTGCATGAAACACTGGTAATACAGAATGGCAGTCGTGCCTGCTTAACAGCAATATGTGGCAGTACCTGCGGTAATCGTGCAAATGAAAGAAATGAGCAACAAAATCAAGTGCAACAGCAACAAAATGTTGCAAAACAGTGCATGAAACACTGGTAGTACTGAATGGCAGTCGTGCCTGCTTAACAGCAATATGTGGCAGTACCTGCGGTTATTGTGCAAATGAAAGGAATGAGCAACACAATCAAGTGCAACAGCAAGAAAATGTTGAAAAACAGTGCATGAAACACTGGTAATACAGAATGGCAGTCGTGCCTGCTTAACAGCAATACGTGGCAGTAACTGCGGTTATGGTGCAAATGAAAGGAATGAGCAACAATGAATTTTACCGACTAGCACCCAGTGCCTGAGAGTACAAACAAGTACAGTATAGCGGTCGTGCCTGTGTATGAGCGCGTATATGGCAGTACCCACAAATAAAATGTCGTAAGTAATACGAACAAGTACAGTATAGCGGTCGTGCCTGCGTATGAGCGCGTATATGACAGTACCCACAAATAAAATGTCGTAAGTAAAATTCTGGAGTGTTACCAAAAGGGCACAGATCCTATGCAAAATACACCAACGATAAGCTAACAGCTTACTAGGCAGCCAGATTACACATTTCTACTAGTAATGAGAAAATTTATTTTCAAATGACAACTCAGACACATGAAAGGCGTCGCCTAGGCTCGATAAATGACACCAAAGTTTTTCTTCCCAATCTATGAGCAGTCAATGCTTGAATATAAAATGCAATTATAAGCAAAAATACTGAATATGCTTTCTCCCAATTCCTAACTCCCAAGGAAATATAAACAATTCATAACAAGTATCTCCCTTCAACGGATATATAAAACACGAATGCTTTAAAGCTCAATCTTATTACGCAAATAAATGAAATTTTAAATAACACGTCTTCTCGTTATGCAAAATTTCAAAAATCTTTTACCACATAATCTCATGTAGATTTCCTGAAATATTGTTTACCACATGGGAAACAAGAAAATATTAGTTACCATAATTAATATTGAAAATAAAAAAAAATTCTTATCCGCAACGTCTCTAGCGCGAAAATTTTTGTGTGCAGCCTAAGATTCATTCATTACAATAATCGAGCCATTGGTAATCGGGTTTCATGTGCAATGTTAAAAAGCAAAATAAAAATAAATTTATACAATCAGTCTGTCTGTTCGGGTCCCTGTTCGGGCGCCAATCTTGTTGGGGTTAGGATGGTTGAGTGTTGCTATGATTCTGTTTTACTGAGGGGACTCAAAGTACCAAGCTCGGTTAAGAGCTCACAAACTGACAGGACAGATATTTGTACTTGAACACACCATCTCTATTACCATTAGTCGGTTAAATGAAACTCAGAATTCAACTTTCTTTTAATTTTGGAAATGCAATGACATTAAAAGAATTGAATTAAATTTCTCAAATTAAATTTTATGAAATGCTGCCTCGAATCCCGGAGGTGGTGAGCATGATTTCGTTTCCCGGCACCACGGACGTATGCCAAGACTTTGGCCTCAACTCGACGATTACCTCTGTCACACAGGCAGAGTAGAATACAGGACACTGCAATTTCAGAAACAGAAATGACACACTGTTTATAATGGGAAACTGAAAACATGAGCACACATATAATGAGTTTCCAATGTCATTCTACTTGATGAAAATATATTGGTTATTCACAGCTAACCAGAAATATTTATGCTACCAAAATAGCATACAAACCATTAATTCTTTACTGGTTTTAAAGGAAAACAATATATTCACAATAAATGAAGAATAAGCAAGACAAATACAGTACTGTATGTATTCCTTAAATTGTGGGCAACCACAAAAGTTGCAATTAATATGGTAAAACACTCTATTTAGGATAAAGAAAGAATCTACGAGATAAATACAGTATTCATTCACTTTTGGTTATCAAGATCTTTGCAATGAAAAAAAGGGTGCAAAACCAGCTTTTGAGGTATTTGCAACTTATAACTCAAAACACTTTATCCCCAACATATGAAGAATTAGCAAGATAAATACTGTATGCATTCATTAAATTGTGGTTAACAGGAAATATTTGCAAAGCCAACAGGGTAAAATTACCTTTTAATTATTTGCAGTTTATAGCATAAAACACTTTAGCTAAATGATTAATTATTTGCAATTTGTATAGCAAATAGCTTTATTGATGAGTTTATGACGTAAAACGCTTTATTTACGATGATAGAAAGAGGTGAAATGAAATTAGAATTTATTAGGAAAAGAGATAGATTTTTACGGGCTCATAACCAGTCTTCAGAGGATGTGATTTTCGTTTATCACATTCAATGAAAAGAAACTTCTTAGCAATGTATATCAGCTGTAATTTGCAGGTTAAGAAATTAACTTTGGCAAGTGAGATTCCAGTTTGGTAATCTACAAAATTTCGTTTGTATGGGAATGGAATTTGAGAATAAAATTTGTAAGATTTAACCAGTAACGGATGTAACTAACTCTCGAAAAAAAAAAATTTGCTTGACCCACGAGCTTTACCATACACTATCCCTCACCTTGTTGTGCTAGATGAATTCCTGTGAAGATGCCATGTAAATAAGGTTTGAAATAAACTTAGACTGCTCAGGCGAGATGTTGCCTCTTCGAAGTTTGAGCGCCAAAGGAGGACGCCTCATTGTCCCTACTGGTGAGTTCATCTGTAGGATACATTTTCTAGAGCAGTAACTGGCTCTGATATAATTTAAGGACTATTTTAGTGGTGGTCCCTGGCAGGCAATTAGCAGAGATGCAAGGGAGACACAGTATTTTTAGGTGCAACAAGTGGAAGCAAATAAAATAAAACGAGAATAATAATGAAAAGTTAGGTTACTGGTAAACAATCTCCAGAATGTTCTTAGCTCGTAGCAGACGGAAAATAGGAGCAGCCTTTATATCGGGACTATACTTCTACACGTACAAGAAGAGTAAATAAGGTATATTTAAAATTGGCTATAAGCTAAAATATAAATTGCAAATAATCATAATCTGCAAAAGTCAAGAAGTGGGAATTAATTTTTTTAGTTAGAAAATAACAGTTAAGTTACTAAATTAATTAATAAGGCATCTAACAGCCTCGGGTGACTTTGAGCGAAACACTCTGTCACACCCTGGCAGGCAATTATAGCAGAGATGCAAGGGAGAGACAGTATTTTTAGGTGCAACAAGTGGAAGCAAATAAAATAAAACGAGAATAATAATGAAAAGTTAGGTTACTGGTAAGCAATCTCCAGAATGTTCTTGGCTCGTAGCAGACGGAAAATAGGAGCAGCCTTTATATCGGGACTATGTTTCTACACGTACAAGAAGAGTTAATAAGGTATATTTAAAATTAGCTATAAGCTAAAATATAAATTGCAAATAATCATAATCTGCTAAAGTCAAGAAGTGGGAATTATTTTTTTAGTTAGAAAAATCATAGTTAAATTACTAAATTACTAATAAGGCATCTAACAGCCTCTGGTGACTTTGAGCGAAACACTGTGACACACTACAAAGTCTGCCAGGCATTTATTCTTTTTCTCCTCCTATACCTCTTCCAGTATTTGTCTCTCTCCTCCTTAGCTCTATTACACTAATAATTGAACCATTTCTCTTTGGCATGACTGAATCCTATTTTGGTGGAGGATCTGCAACAATCTATTATCTTTCTATATTCCTCACAAAATATGCCAAACATTTCTTGTACAGATTTATTGTTAAATAAGTTCATTCAGTCAATAGCTGCAAAAGGCTCATTATTTTTTATGTAATCTCCTATCTGATAGCTCGTCCTCATGTTCTTGGTGCCTCTACTTTCAGGTAGAACATCTTCAATGACAAGTGAAAGGTTTCAGGTTTAAAACATAAACTTTGCTATAGAATGTGACTTCAAGGAATTTCTTGTTGCTAGCATAAATACTGGGTCAAAGATCATTATAATAACTGTTGTAGATAACCCACCAAGTAACCAACATAGGCTAGAGGTTTATGAGGAAAGTCATGAAGGTACTATTGAAGTCATAACTCTCATAAACTCAGTTGTTAACATTGCACGGGAGAGAAAATGTAGGATTTTGATTATGGGAGATTTTAATCATAGAGAGATAGATTGGATAAATCTTGACCCACACAGTGGTTAGGACTCTTTCAGGGCAAGATTCCTACATTGTGAACAAGGGAATTTCCTACACCAACATGTACTGGAACAAACGAGGGCCTGGGGTGGGGATTAGCCATCGCTACTTGATCTAGTATTCACAGATAAAGTGATGGATATTGAAAAATGTTAGTATGAATCACCAATTGGAAATAGTGACCACTGCGTATTGTTGATGGAGTATATTATCGAAGATGTTCTGCCTGAGAGTAGAGGTACTAGCAACATGAGGAGGAACTATTCAAAAGATTACATCTAATTGAATGAGCATTTTGCAATAATTGACTGAAGGACCTTATATAGCAACAAATCTGTACAAGAAATGTACAAAATCTTTTGTGAGGAATGTGGGAAGATAGTAGATTGTTGCATGCCTGTCACCAAAATAGGAGTTATTCATGCCAGAGAGAAATGGTTCAATATTGAGTGTAAGAGAGCTATGGAGTGGAGAGACAAATGATGAAAAAGGTATAGGAGGAAAAATTATAAATGCCTTGCAGACTTATAAAAGAGAAAGAAATGATTACCTAAATAAAAAAAAAGAGAGGCAGAGAGAAACTATGAAAGGGAGGTCACCAGGAAGGTTAAAGAAAATCTCAAGCTTTTCCACAGCTTTATCGGATGAAAACTGAAGGTAAGGGAACAGGTTTTAAAGCTAAAGAGAGCGGATGGAAGCATCATTGAGACAGATGAAGAGATCTACAAAGAATTGAACAAGGTGTTTCAATCAGTATTTACAGTAGAAAATACCCCACCCACTCCAATTGCAGAGATACAAGTTCATTAGCCGGCATTAGAGAACATCAGCTTTTCAGTCACAGAGGTATGCAAAGCGCTGATGGAGTTAGATGTCGATAAAGTTTACAGGTCATGATGATATATCC
This sequence comes from Halocaridina rubra, assembly GCA_037179515.1. Lineage (NCBI taxonomy): Eukaryota > Metazoa > Arthropoda > Malacostraca > Decapoda > Atyidae > Halocaridina > Halocaridina rubra. The sequence continues at coordinate 89,488 of JAXCGZ010017173.1, read as the reverse complement.
TCTCATGTATGTGACAGAGTGTTTCGCTCAAAGTCACCAGAGGCTGTTAGATGCCTTATTAAGTAATTTAGTAACTTAACTGTCATTTTTCTAACTAAAAAAATAATTCCCACTTCTTGACTTTTACAGATTATGATTATTAGCAATTTATATTTTAGCTTATAGCTAATTTTAAATATACCTTATTTACTCTTCTTGTACGTGTAGAAGTATAGTCCCGATATAAAGGCTGCTCCTATTTTCCGTCTCCTACGAGCAAAGAACGTTCTAGAGATTGTTTACCAGTAACCTAACTTTTCATTATTATTCTCGTTTTATTTTATTTGCTTCCACTTGTTGCACCTAAAAATACTGTCTCTCCCTTGCATCTCTGCTATAATTGCCTGCCAGGGACCACCACTAAAATAGTCCTTAAATTATACCAGAGCCAGTTACTGCTCTAGAAATGTATCCTACAGATGAACTCACCAGTAAGGACAATGAGGCCTCCTCCGTTGGCTACCAAACTTCCCAGAGGCAACATCTCGCCTGAGCAGTCTAAGTTTACTTCCAACCTTATTTACGTGGCTTTTTCACAGGAATTCATCTAGCACAACAAGGTGAGGGATAGTGTATGGTAAAGCTCGTGGGTCAAGCAAATTGTTTTTTTTTTCGAGAATTAGCTACATCCGTTACTGGCTAAATCTTACTAATTTTATTCTCAGATTGCCTTCCCATACCAACGAAATTTTGTAGATTACCTAACTGGAATCTCACTTGCCAAAATTAATTCCTTAACCTGGAATTTACAGCTGATATACATTGCTAAGAAGTTTCTTTTCACTGAATGTGAAAAACGAAAATCTCATCCTCTGAAGACTGGTTATGAGCCCATAAAAATCTATCCCCTTTTCCTAATAACTTCTAATTTCATTTCACCTCTTTCTATCATCGTAAGTAAAGTGTTTTACATCAAAAACTCGTCAATTAAAGCTATTTGCTATATAAATTGCAAATAATTAATCATTTAGCTAAAGTGCTTTATGCTATAAACTGCAAATAATTAAAGGGTAATTTTACCCTGTTGGCTTTGCAACTATTTCCTGTTAACCACAATTTAATGAATGCATACTGTATTTATCTTGCTAATTCTTCATATGTTGGGGATAAAGTGTTTTGAGTTATAAGTTGCAAATACCTCAAAAGCTGGTTGAGCACCCACTTTTTTTTCATTGCAAACAGTTCTTGATAACCAAAATGTGAATGAATACTGTATTTTTCTCTTAGATTCTTCCTTTATCCTAAATAGAGTGTTTTACCATATTAATTGTAAATCAGTAATAAGCATTGCAACTTTTGTGGTTGCCCACAATTTAAGGAATGCATACAGTACTGTATTTGTCTTGATTATTCTTCATTTATTGTGAATAAATTGTTTTCCTTTAAAACCAGTAAAGAATTAATGGTTTTGTATGCTATTATGGTAGCATAAATATTTCTGGTTAGCTGTGAATAACCAATATATTTTCATCCAGTAGAATGACATTGGAAACTCATTATATGTGTGCTCATGCTTTCAGTTTCCCATTATAAACAGTGTGTCATTTCTGTTTCTGAAATTGCAGTGTCCTGTATTCTACTCTGCCTGTGTGACAGAGGTAATCGTCGAGTTGAGGCCAAAGTCTTGGCACTCGTCCGTGGTGCCGTGAAATGAAATCGTGCTCGCCACCTCCGGGATTCGAGGCAGCATTTCATAAAATTTAATTAGAAAATTCAATTCTTTTAATGTCATTGCATTTCCAAAATTAAAAGAAAGTTGAATTCTGAGTTTTATTTAACCGACTAGTGGTAAAAGAGATGGGGTGTTCAAGTACAAATATCTGTCCTGTCAGTTTGTGAGCTCTTAACCGAGCTCGGTACTTTGAGTCCCCTTATTAAAACAGAATCTTAGCAACACTCAACCATCCTAACCCCAACAAGATTGGTGCCCGAACAGGGACCCGAACAGACAGACTGATTTTGATTGATTTATTTTTATTTTGCTTCTAAAAATTGCACATGAAACCCGATTACCATTGGCTCGATTATTGAAATGAATGAATCTTAGGCTGCACACGAAAATTTTCGTGCTAGAGACGTTGCGGATAAGAATTTTCTTTTATTTTCAATATTAATTATGGTAACTAATATTTTCTTGTTTCCCATGTGGTAAACAATATTCCAGGAAATCTACATGAGATTATGTGGTAACAGAAATAAGAAATTTTGCATAACGAGAAGACGTGTTATTTAAAATTTCATTTATTTGCATGATAAGATTGAGTTTAAAGCATTCGTGTTTTAAATATCCGTTAAAGGGTGATACTTGTTATGAATTGTTTATATTTCCTTGGGATTTAGGAATTTGGAGAAAGCATATTAAGTATTTTTGCTTATAATTGCGTTTTATATTCAAGCATTGACTGCGCATAGATTGGGAAGAAAAACTTTGGTGTCATTTATCGAGCCTAGGCTAAACCTTTCATGTGTCTGAGTTGTCACTTGAAAATAAATTTTGTCATTACTAGTAGACATGTGTAATCTGGCTGCCTAGTAAGCTGTTAGCTTATCTTTGGTGTATTTTGCATAGGATCTGTGCCCTTTTGGCAACACTCCAGAACTTTACTTACGACATTTTATTTGTGGGTACTGCCATATGCGCACTCATACGCAGGCACGACCGCTATACTGTACTTGTTTGTACTCTCTGGCACTGGGTGCTAGTCGGTAAAATTCGTTGTTGCTCATTCCTTTCATTTGCACCATAACCGCAGGTACTGCCATGTATTGCTGTTAAGCAGGCACGACTGCCATTCTGTATTATCCGTGTTTCATGCACTGTTTTGCAACATTTTGCTGCTGTTGCACATGATTGTATTTTCAGTCACTTTTATGGTGAGGTTTTGAGATCACTTTTACGTTTAAGTTTGAACTGTGGTGTTGATTTTTTTTTCTCCTTGGTGTTGTGTGGTTCTTTCATTTTTTTTTCTACGATTGTAGAGATTTTTTTTTTTGTGGTTGTTTTGGCACTTCGTTATCGACTGTTTAGGAAACCACCATGGAAACCAGGCAGTCACAGGAAACAAACATGGAAACCATCGAAACATTCGATGAGGAGCGTTACCTGGAAATAATGATTGCTAGGGGTGAGAGATACGGTCTTCCCCCAGGGCAGAAGCTCTTCGAATGGGCTCATGAGAGGATGGTTGAACGCCGAGATAAGCTGGAGAAGAGAGCAAGTGATGAGGCACAAGCACAACGTGAACATGAGCTTGAGCTTGCTCGGCTTCGATTGGGATCCCCAGACAATGGTTCTTCAGCTGGATATGGAAACCAGCCTCGTGAGAGACCCTCCCCAATACCGAAATACGAAAACGACGGCAGGCAACCGCTTGATACTTACATCCACTCTTTCGAAAGTCTTGCGGCAGTTAACGAAGGCACAGAGGCTGAGAAGAGTCGTTGGCTGCTCGCCTCCATGCCACCCCGTCTGCTCGCCCTGGTCAGTGAACTCGACCAAATGCAACTGAGGGTCTATGAGAAAGTTAAAAGCACACTCCTGGCCTCACAGAACCTTTCACCAGTTGAGTGCCATGCTAGGTATATTTCTGCTTTCCCATTGAAGGAGGAGAACTGTAGTACCTTTGGCAAATGCAAGGCTCGCCTCTTTAATGATTGGTTACGAGTTACAAAGTGTCCTCGTGAGAAGTTGTATGCGTTCTTGATGTTTGATGCAATTGCCAATGAACTTCCTCCAGATGTTGTTGCATATGTAAGGACTCAGCTTAAGGATGAGATCGACTACGAGAAAAGATTAGCCGCTGTGGACGAGTACCTCCAGCACAACCAGCCTGGAGTACATCTCTGTGATGTTATGAGGGCAAGAAGGGCTGATTCCAAGGTTCGTCCTCAGAGTTGTATCTCCCCCGCAGCAAGCCATGATTCTAACCGGAAAGGAGATCATAGGAATGGGAAGCACAAGGGCACCTCGCAGAACTCACATCATCCTGTACATCCTCGTTACACTCCTAAGCCTTATTACGGCCATGCACCCACACTCAAGAAGGATAACTCAGTAAGACCTAAGCCTCAGCAGTTCAGAGGCAAAGGCCATTACTCTGCTCCACCTTCCCAGAGTTTTCAGCAAAACTCTAAGAGCCACCACACTCCCTCACACAGCGGCGGCCCACAAAGCCGACCGGCCACGCACATGACCCATGCTGTAGAAATAAGGCCAGAAAGGGCCACTGGGGATAACGCCGAGGAACCTACGTACAAACTTGCCAATGTGGAACTCACTGAATGGGGTAATCTGCAGGTGATCCCAAAATGTCTAGGAACTATAAATGGTGTGGAAGTTGAGATAGCCCTTGACACAGGGGCCAATGGGATATTTGTTGACGAGAGATTCGTCAGGGATGAAGATTATACCGGCGAAGTCGTTCGTGTGCGGGTTGCTGAAGGAACACCCCAAATATGACGCTGCTGTGTCATTAACCTGGATTGCAAATACTACAAGGGGAAAGCCCCAGCTGTGGCAATGATTGGGATTATGTACCCTGTCTTGATGGGTCACGCACTGAACCTAGTTCCTATTTTTCAGGCTGACCTCTACCATAAGGACATTTCTCATTATAACTTCCCTCGGGGGAAGTCACATGAAGCCATTTCAGCAGCAACTCCTGGCCTTGATGCCAAGAATTTGGACGATTCTCCGACTGACTCCGTTGAGTCTGCTGCAGTCAGTACACGTAATGTGGAACGCGGAGAGTTTCCCCCTCCTTTACCGGATGATGCACCTCTAGAGCCATTGAAGTCCCGTCCAGACTTTGCCAAATTGCAGCAAGAATGCCCCAGCCTCAAATGCTGGATGCAGCAGGCCACCGAGGGAAGGAACTTCACAGTGAGAGGAGAAGGCAAGATCACTTACGCCCTTGAAGATGGAGTACTTCGTAAGCATGTGACTAAAGATGGCTACACCTTTAAACAGTTGGTGGTGCCCGCTTCGTTGCGCCGCCAGGCTATGTATGTGGCACACCATTTACCTCTGAGTGGACACAGAGGCAAAGCAAAAACTCGGCACGTCCTTCAGAAGGCTTTTGCATGGCCAAACATGTATGCCGAGGTAGACAGATATATAGGCTCCTGCCCTGTCTGTCAATCCACCTCAATGGCACCGGTACCGAAAGTTCCCATGGGGATAACTAAGCTCTCAATGGAGCCATTTTCCAAGGTCGCTATTGACATATTAGGTCCTATTAATCCAGCTTCGTCCACGGGGAAACAGTTCCTCCTGGTATATGTTGACCTGGCAACAAGGTACCCAGATGCAGTGCCACTGTCTTCTATTACAACTGAAGCAGTCGCTCATGCCCTATTTGAAATCAGCTCCAGGGTTGGCTTTCCTGAGCAGGTCACTTCTGACAATGGAAGTTAGTTTACAAGTAGGCACTTTGAGGCTTTCTGTAACCTTTTAGAAATCAAACACATTCGTACGAGTGTCTATCATGCCCAATCAAATGGAGCATGCGAACGCTATGACGGGACATTGCGCAAGCTAGTGATAGATATACCTAGGCAGTGGGACAAGTACGTCCCTGCTGCACTTCTCTCCTTCAGAGACATGCCCCACGACACTACTGGATACTCGCCTTTCGAGATGATTTATGGTCATAAGGTCAGAGGCCCAGTAGAATTCTTGGCAGAATGTTGGGATTCATCTACCATCGAAGATGACAATAGGGACGTCCATGAGTATATTTTGAAGTTTTCGTCTCACCTCAAAAAGGCTTGGAAAACTGCACAATTAGCCATTAAGGGTCACCAGCAGACTGCCAAGCTCCTCTTTGACAAGCGTGCGCGGCGACGTGCCCTGACACCCGGAGATCGAGCTCTGTTACTTCTTCCAACAGATACCCGCAAGCTAATGCTACGCTGGAAAGGACCGTACACTGTGGTACACCGGGTGACCACTGACAATTATGTGCTAAATGTTGATGGCATTAACCGGAAATACCACATTAACCAGCTGAAGCTTTATTGTGAGGACCCGGAGGCCCACAGGGATCCTGCGCTGGCGCTCCCAGCAACCCCTATAGATGCCCCCAGCATCAACAGAACCTACGAGGCTGCAGCAACACAGGTGCTCCATTATAGCCACCCCTTACTTCCTATATTGGAATACTCCACCCTTGCAGTGGAGACAGACTTACGGGAGTGGAGTTTTTCGGAAGAAGCCCCTCTGGCCGCAGCCACCGCCCTTGCAATTGAAGACATAAGCTTAGCTTTTGATGATGGTAAGGATCCTGCCATTCCCACACACCGAAAAGAAAGTGTGAGTAATTGCATTATTAACTCCAGACTGCAACCGAGTCAACGGGAACAGCTGAACAAGCTATTAGAGGACTATGAGAACGTCTTCAGTGACCTCCCAGGCATTACCACTACCCTTGAGCATCATGTCAGATTGACTGACCCAGAGCCATTTCGGCCTTCCTATGGTCTTCCCCACCAGCTGTCCTTACGGCTGAAGGAAGATCTTGACACTTGGGTCCGCCTCGGAATAGTTGAAAAGAGCATTTCGCCTTGGTGTTCGCCGTTACTGGCAGTGCGTAAGCGAGATGGCAGTCACAGGTTCTGCCTTGACTGTTGTAAGCTTAACTCCCGTACTATCTTTGATGGAGAGCCCATTGCTGACGCCGAGCATATTTTCTCATTGCTTTCCCAAGCCCGTTACCTGTCCAAGTTGGATCTGGCCAGTGGATTTTGGCAAGTTCCGTTGAGCGAGACTACCAAGCCTCTTACAGCCTTTTCCACAAGATATGGTCTATACCAGTTCAGGGTCATGCCTTTTGGTATGGTAAATGCCCCTGGCTGCTTCAGCAGACTCATGAGGATAGTACTACAGGATTTCGACAATGTTTCATGCTTTATAGACGACATCCTGGTGCATTCTCAGGATTGGTCATCGCACCTCGAGACTCTCCGCAGAGTTCTCACTCATCTGAACCAGCATGGACTTCATTTAAAGCCTTCCAAATGTGAGATTGGTTTCACACAATTGCAGTATATCGGCCACGTGGTTGGAGAAGGAGTTATGTCCCCTTTACATGACAGGGTACAAGCTATTAAGGATATGGAGAAACCTGCTACTGTCACTCAACTGAGATCATTCCTGGGTAGTGTCAGCTACTACCAACGGTTCATTCCACACTTTAATACTATCGCTGCCCCTTTGCAGCAAATGACCTCCTCGAAGCAAAGTAAATCCTCCCCTGTCCAACAGACAGATGAAGCGGAGAGAGCATTTTTCAAACTCCAAGAAGCATTGGCGGGTGAGCCAGTATTACAACTGGTAAACCCTGATTTTCCATTTATCTTGCAGACCGACGCCTCAGACGAAGGCCTGGGTGCCGTGCTCTTGCAAGCCCGATCAGACAACTCAGCAGAAGTAGCTCCAGTGCGATATGCAAGCCGCAGGCTTCGCCGTGCAGAGCGAAATTACTCCACTGTGGAGAAGGAAGCTCTAGCTGCATATTGGGCCATAAAGAAATTTGAAGTCCATCTGTATGGCCAACATTTTACACTGAGAACCGACCACCAACCTCTCCTATATTTACAGACTGAAGACAAGCTAAATCCTCGCCTGAAAAGGTGGGCACTTTACCTGAATCTTTTCAAATTCACTGCCCAACATGTTCATGGCAAGGACAATGACCTTGCTGATCTACAAAGTCGACGGTCGTTACCCTCATATGAGGAAGCTGGTGCTGTTAGCCTAAATTTGACTAGCCAGTAAAGATTACTTCTCTAATGTGTTGTTTATATTTTCTTTATCTTTTATGTCTTTAATACTGTACTGTACTTGTTTATTTTAGCATACAAACGTTATTCCTAATGGAAGACGAAAAAGATGAAGAATAATATTTTGATCGTAGTTTTATATTTCCCTTTGTGGGACTCTGAAAGCCAGAACATGGCGGAAACATTCTAGTTTAGTGTTGAATAGCTGAAACTGTTTTAAATCCAGTCGCCAATGTTAATGACGACATGGTTCATATTTTACATTTGCGTATACTGTATCTTATTTTTGTATATTATATTATTGCCTTTTTGCATGCGAAGCATTCTTAAACTTAAATATTGATATTCACTGATATCTAATTGTGATTTAATTTTCTTGAAATTTGAATTTGATCACATTTCTTTTATGTTTTGTATGCCATTTAATGTTTTGTTTACAAGACTTGCTCACTTTTCCTAATAGTATGATATGTTCCAGTGGTGGATCCCATTCTTATTGTTCATTTGTTCGTTTTCATGAGAAGGATATCTCATCCCTCATAATAACACTGAAGTCACCGTAACTTCCTCTGTTCTTTTTTTGCCTACTGTAGTAGAATTTTGCTAAATCAATATTCTCTAGAAAGAGCCTTTGTGACAGAGTGTTTTGCTCAAAGTCACCAGAGGCTGTTAGATGCCTTATTAGTAATTTAGTAACTTAACTGTCATTTTTCTAACTAAAAAAATAATTCCCACTTCTTGACTTTTACAGATTATGATTATTTGCAATTTATATTTTAGCTTATAGCTAATTTTAAATATTCCTTATTTACTCTTCTTGTACGTGTAGAAGCATAGTCCCGATATAAAGGCTGCTCCTATTTTCCGTCTCCTACGATCAAAGAACGTTCTAGAGATTGTTTACCAGTAACCTAACTTTTCATTATTATTCTTGTTTTATTTTATTTGCTTCCACTTGTTGCACCTAAAAATACAGTCTCTCCCTTGCATCTCTGCTATAATTGCCTGCCAGGGACCACCACTAAAATAGTCCTTAAATTATATCAGAGCCAGTTACTGCTCTAGAAATGTATCCTACAGATGAACTCACCAAGAGGGACAATGAGGCCTCCTCCGTTGGCGCCCAAACTTCCCAGAGGCAACATCTCGCCTGAGCAGTCTAAGTTTATTTCAAACCTTATTTACGTGGCATCTTCACAGGTTTTCATCTAGCACAACAAGGTGAGGGATAGTGTATGGTAAAGCTCGTGGGTCAAGCAAATTGGTTTTTCGAGAATTAGTTACATTCGTTACTGGCTAAATCTTACAAATTTTATTCTTAGATTGCATTCCCATACAAACAAAATATTGTAGATTAAATAACTGGAATCTCATTTGCCAAAATTAATTCCTTATACCTGCAAATTACAGCTGATATACATTGCTAAGAAGTTTCTTTTCACTGAATGTGATAAACGAAAATCTCATCCTCTGAAGACTGGTTATGAGCCCATAAAAATCTATCCCCTTTTCCTAATAAATTCTAATTTCATTTCACCTCTTTCTATCATCGTAAATAAAGTGTTTTACGTTTCAAAAACTCGTCAGTTAAAGCTATTTGCTATATATATTGCAAATAATTAATCATTTAGCTAAAGTCTTTTATGCTATAAACTGCAAATAATTAAAAGGTAATTTTACCCTGTTGGCTTTGTAAATATTTCCTGTTAACCACAATTTAATGAATGCATACTGTATTTATCTTGCTAATTCTTCATATGTTGGGGATAAAGTGTTTTGAGTTATAAGTTGCAAATACCTCAAAAGCTGGTTTTGCACCCTCTTTTTTTCATTGCAAACAGTTTTTGATGACCAAAAGTGAATGAATACTGTATTTATCTCGTAGATTCTTCCTTTATCCTAAATAGAGTGTTTTACCATATTAATTGTAAATCAGTAATAAGCATTGCAACTTTTGTGGTTGCCCACAATTTAAGGAATGCATACAGTACTGTATTTGTCTTGCTTATTCTTCATTTACTGTGAATAAATTGTTTTCCTTTAAAACCAGTAATGAATTAATGGTTTTGTATGCTATTATGGTAGCATAAATATTTCTGGTTAGCTGTGAATAACCAATATATTTTCATCCAGTGGAATGACATTGGAAACTCATTATATGTGTGCACATGCTTTTAGTTTCCCATTATAAACAGTGTGTCATTTCTGTTTCTGAAATTGCAGTGTCCTGTATTCTACTCTGCCTGTGTGACAGAGGTAATCGTCGAGTTGAGGCCAAAGTCTTGGCATACGTCCGTGGTGCCGGGAAACGAAATTGTGCTGGCCACCTAAGGGATTCGAGGCAGCATTTCATAAAATTTAATTAGAAAATTCAATTCTTTTAAAGTCATTGCATTTCCAAAATTAAAAGAAAGTTGAATTCTGAGTTTCATTTAACCGACTAATGGTAAAAGAGATGGGGTGTTCAAGTACAAATATCTGTCCTGTCTGTTTGTGAGCTCTTAACCGAGCTCGGTACTTTGAGTCCCCTTATTAAAACAGAATCTTAACAACACTCAACCATCCTAACCCCAACAATGTACTAAAAACATGCGCAAATTCAATATCAGCAGCACTAAGTATCATATTTAAAGAGTCACTGGAGTCAGGGAAGACTTAAGATGCTGGAAACAAGCAAACATGATACCTATCTTCAAAAAGGGAAGGAGGGATACGGCTCTAAATTATACACCGCTTCAGAGAGGCAGACCAACAATGGCAAACTTATTACAATTTTATAATGAGGTAACCCGAATCTTACAGAAAGAGAGGGCTGGGTAGATTGCATATTCCTAGACTTCCAGAAAGTATCTGACACTGTCCCACACAGCAGACTTATTAAGAAGCTGCAAGCAATGACAAGAATAGGTGGAAATGTCTTGAAATGGATAAAAACATACTTAGAGGGAAGGGAACAGAGGGTTAGAGTAAGACACTCAGTGTCTGAATGGAGAAGAGTTAGTAGTGGGGCTCCACAGGGTTGAGTAGGGCCAGTCTTTTCCTTGTATATATAAATAACCTACTAGAGTCTGTAAATTCTTTCATGAAAATGTTTGCAGATAATGCTAAGATTGTGAGAAAAAAAAAGTAAGAAACGAGAACAATGGTAGAGAACTTCAGGAAAATCTAAATAGGCTGCATGAGTGTCAGAAAAGTGGCTTATGAAATTCAATATTTCAAAATGTAAGGTAATGAGAATGGGTACAAGTGCAAGAAGGCCCAAATTTGGTTACTCGGTGGCAGGAGTGCACTTCAAGTGACAGAGAATGAGAAAGATCTTGGAGAAAACATACTGGCTGATTTGTCTTCAGAAATGCATATAAATGGCTTTCTTAACAAAATGTAAGGGTAGCCTTCAGGCACATAGACAAATAGATGCTCAGAAATATTTATGTGACCTATGTGAGGCCAAAGCTTGAATATGCAGCCCCTTTTGGAATTTGCACTTGAAAAAGCACGTAGGTATGCTGGAAAACGTTCAAGGACATGTGATGAGACTGGTGCCAGAAATAAGCAATCTCAGTTATGATGAGGCTGGGAAATTTAAACTTACCATCACCTGAACTAGAAGATTGAGGGGGATATGGTGAAGGTTTTTGGATTTCTTCATGGTTATGACAAAGTGGATAGGGCTCGATATTTTGATATGGCTTGCACTTGAACTAGAGGTCATAGTTTAAACTTCGTAAGAAAACTTCTTTGCAGGATGTAAGGAAGTACCTTTTTATTAGTGTAAGAGTAGTTAATAATTGGAATTTCCTAAGCGAGAAGGTAGTTAATGCTAACTCAATCCATAGTTTTAAGGACAAGTATACGTATCACTAAGTACAAAATGGAACCGGCCAGGAGACCTGAAGTTATGAGCTTGGGGCTCTTTTCCGTAAGCACATTTAGGTAGTTACTCCATCAACAAAACACAATGGTCATTCTTTCCAAATTGGTGTTCATAATAATTTTTTTTTTATCAATATGCAACCCAGTGTTGTGAATATTAACTATATCAAGCAATGATGGCTAAACCATGTTGGTTCCAGTACATCTTGGTGTGGAAATTCCCTTGTGTGGTTATGGCTACATAAGGAAATATAGAAAGAAATTTCGAAATCCTTAGTACTTGCGGGGATACTTATCTAGTATTCATATTGAAAGGTACCTTGGAAGATGAGTAGTAGATAACTATACACGAAAATACTAAGGATCTCAAATATTCTTTCTATTTCATTATATATCTATAACCATATCCATAACTATACTCTCACTTCTAATCTGAATTCTCTCTCGTCGCCGTAAGCTATTTTCCTTTTCTATTTTATATAACTACTATTTCCATTGCTGCTCTGATGAGTTGGCGAGTTGTATCCCTTCCCCACTGCCAAGGCCACGTATCACTCGCCAAGTGCCCTCATCTCAGAGGTACTGTCTGGAGATTTATAGCTCGCAGATTGGTCGGTTCAGCGACTGCTTCTTCCCATCTACCTCCAGACTCTGAAAATCTTCCTCCTTCTGTCTTTCCTAAATCTTATGACCCATCATCCTTCAAAAAGCAGATCTATCATCATCTCAGGGACTAGTCCTCCATATCTCTGGGTCCTCTGTACTTTGACTGTTTTTTCTGTCTGTCGTTTTCCTTTGTATGACATTACTTCATCTCTGCTTTGGCCTAAACCTTTTTCTTTACCTTTGTCATGGTGTGTTCTCGTGCCTGGGCCTTTATTGATGAGGACAGTTTTTGCCTATCCCGGTGTCACAAAAAAAAATAATAATAATAAAAATATATATATATATATATATATATATATATATATATATATATATATATATATATATATATTTAAATCATTATTTACCCCAACTGGGACTCGAACCTAGGACTAATAATTACTAAGTCAAGGCGCTACCAACCACACACCACACGAGGTTAAATGGAATTTAATCTTATAGCTTATATCTGCTATAAGCTATAAGGTTGAATTCCATTTAACCTCGTGTGGTGTGTGGTTGGTAGCGCCTTGACTTAGTAATTATTAGTCCTAGGTTCGAGTCCCAGTCGGGGTAAATAATGATTTAAATATATATATATATATATATATATATATATATATATATATATATATATATATATATATATATATATATATATATATATATATATATATATATATATATATATATATTTGCTATGTAGTCGCTGTGGCTCAATCGGTAGCGTCTCCAACTCTGAGGCGTCAGGTCGAGGGTTTGTGCCCCGTCACGGTCTGAGGTTAGCAAGGGCATGCACTTAGCGTAAGGATTACATCTGCCAAAACAAGTCCTTCGCAAGAAGGCAACCGTCCTAGCCCTTGGTAGATAAGGGAGTCCGTGACGTAAAACCGGAACAGCTTATATCTGCTATACTTAGGAATGAACGCATCCTATCTGAATGCCACTATGTTCATATTAAAGATTCCCCAACCTCACTCGTGGATTCATTTTCGCATTTAATTCAATTCCCAATCTCATTCGGGTCATACAATAACCAAATAAGCACATTTCATATGTGAAAACATGAATCATTATTTACCCCAACCGGGACTCGAACCTAGGACTTATAATTACTATGTCAAGGCGCTACCAACTACACACCACAGAAGGTTAATCCAACCTTATAGCTTATATCTGATATACTTAGGAATGAACGCATTCTATCAGAATGCCACTATGTTCATATTACAGATTCCCCAACCTCACTTATGGCTTCATTTTTGCATTTAATTCAATTCCCAATCTCATTCGGGTCATACAATAACCAAATAAGCATATTACATATGTGAAAACATGAATCATTATTTACCCCAACTGGGACTCGAACCTAGGACTTATAATTACTAAGTCAAGGCGCTACCAACTACACACCACACAAGGTTAAAAGGAATCCAACCTTATAGCTTATATCTGCTATACTTAGGAATGAACGCATTCTATCTGAATGCCACTATATTCATATTACAGATTCCCCAACCTAACTTGTGGCTTCATTTTCGCATTTAATTAAATTCCCAATCTCATTCGGGTCATACAATAACCAAATAAGCACATTACATATGTGAAAACATGAATCATTATTTATCCCGACTGGGTCTTGAACCTAGGACTTATAATTACTTAGTCAAGGTGCTACCAACTACACACCACACAAGGTTAAAAGGAATCCAACCTTATAGCTTATATTTGCTATACTTAGGAATGAACACATTCTATCTGAATGCCACTATGTTCATATTACAGATTCCCCAACCTCACTCGTGGCTTCATTTTCGCATTTAATTCAATGCCCAATCTCATTCGGGTCATACAATAACCAAATAAGCACATTACATATGTGAAAACATGAATCATTATTTACCCCGACCGGGACTTGAACCTAGGACTTATAATTACTAAGTGAAGGCGCTACCATCTTTTCTTTTTCTTTTATGTTCTCCCTTGAGGGTCAGCGGACCTTCCCTTGTGGCCCGCAGGTGGGGTAAGATTTTATTGGTTGGAGGTGGTATTCGCTCTTGAGGGCAAATGAGCTTTCCTATTTGGCGCGGAGGTGGGGTGAAATCTGGTTATTGTTGGTGGTATTCACTCTTGAGGGCAATCTGACTTTCCTATTTTGGCCCGTAGGTGAGGTCGTGCAAAACTGTAAAGATAATGGAAAACAGAAGTGTTCAGTTGAGGATTATTAGTTTACATCAAATAATTTTAATGATTTCCTGTTTTGGTGGTGAGAGAGAGTTATTACATGGTTATCTTGGTGGAGAGAATTGACTGATGATATTTAGTAGACTGTTCATGTAGTTGTTTGTTGCTAGTCTGATTATGGAGCTAGCAACATGAAGGGCATTTGGATCTTCACTGGATGTTCCGGGGGCACCAGTTTTCCGGCAAATTTCTGAAAAGAAATCACATTCAAGGATGTAGTGGAGCAGTGGATGTGATGAGGCTACCTGGCAAAAGGTGCATTCCCTGATGATATCATCCACTATTCGCCAGGTGCACTTGTACCCAAGTCTCAGACAATACACAATGACCGCCGTGCTTCGTCGAAGGTTCTTAGGCAGGGTGATTCGCTGAAGATCAGTGGTTGCTTTGTACCACCAGGTGGAGGGGGAGCCATTGTCTGTGCACAAGTTGTGTTTGGTTATTAAGGCGTTAAGGAGTGACTTGGTGGCTTTGTATTTTATCTGTTGAATCCCAGGAGGCAGAAATATTTGGATTTCTGCTCTAAGAGTGGCTTGTTTGGCGGCTTGATCGGCTTCCTCATTTCCCTTGATACTGATGTGGCTGGGAATCCAGGCAAGAGTGATGGCTTTTCCAAGGCTGGTTGTCCTGTGGTAGTGGCTGAGGATGGTAGTGATGACACGTACATTGTCTCTGAGGAGTGGCTTCTTGATGGCCTGTAAGGTGCCTTTAGAGTCAGAGAGAATTAGGGCATGGTCAGCTCCTTGCTGGATGAAGAAGTCGAGGGCATTGATTATGGCAATAAGCTCAGTCTGGAGCAATGAGCAGTAGCTTGACAGTCTCCAGGATAGGATGTGGTTTCCAGTGGTGAAGGCAGCGGCTGAGGCTCCAGTTTCTTGATTTACTGAGCCGTCAGTGTAGTAGACTTGAGAGTTTGGCCTGCTCCAGCTCTGAATTTTGTCCTTGTATATGTTTTTAAGGACAAACTGGTTTACCAAGCTTTTGGGTTGTCAGGGAGCTCGATCTTTATGTCAAGTGGTTGGTCATTCCATGGGGGTGGGCATCGATATTCAGGAAGCGGAGTGTCCTGTGTCTTGGCTAGGATGCTCTCCCTGACTGGCAGTGCTTGCAGGCTAGCGCAGACCTTGGCAGCCCAGGTTCTAGGATGGTGGTTGGGGTGGCGATTGAGGGCTAGATGGAGATTTGTGCCAGCAAGGCATTTATGTTGGGTAGTGGGGGTTTTGGCCACAAAGAGAGTCAGTCTTTGCTGAGCTCTGAGTTTGAGTGGTATGAGTCCCGATTCCATCTGGATTTTTTCTCTCTTGGTTCACATGGGGGCTCCTAGCATGGTATGCATGGCGTTGTTTTGAATTACTTCTATCTTGTCCCACTGTTGGTCTTTTAGTAGCCAGAGTGTGGGACAAGCATAGTCTATGAGCCTGCGTATGGCTTGTACATAGAAGCTTCTGGGGACATTAAATGATGCATCATCGTAGAGGTCCGACATCCGACGAAGGATCGCTTGTCCCTGGCTACACTTTTTTTTTTCTTTGATGTTCTCCCTTGAGGGTGAGCGGACCTTCCCTTGTGGCCCGCAGGTGGGGTAAGACTTTGTTGATAGTAGATGGTATTCTCTCTTGAGGGCGAATGGGCTTTCCTATTTGGTGAGGAGGTGGGGTGAAATCTTGTTATTGTTGGTGGTATTCACTCTTGAGGGTGATCGGACTTTCCTATTTTGGCCCACAGCTGAGGTTGTGCAGAACTATAAAGATAATGGAAAGCATAAGTGTTCTGTTTAGGATTATTAGTTTACAGCAAACAATTTAAATGAATTCCTGTTTTAGAGGTGAGAGAGAGTTTTTACATGGTTATCTTGGTGGAGGGTATTGACTGATGTTATTTAGTAGACTGTTCATGTAGTTGTTTGTTGCTAGTCTGATTATGGAGCTAGCAACATGAAGGGCATTTGGATCTTCACTGGATGTTGCAGGGGAGCCAGTTTTCCATCGAATTTCTGAAAAGGAATCACATTCGAAGATGTAGTGGAGCAGTGGATGTGATGAGGCTACCTGGCAAAAGGTGCATGCACTTGTCGCGTAAGTGTTGAATTTCAGGTCCAAAGGTTAGTCTGCCGTCAATGATTTCACCCAGGTATTGGTGCTTGGTAACCCAGTCTACAGGCTCATTACCTATGACCAGATTAGTGTCTGGTCTCCACTGGTGGATGGGAAGGGCCTTGGTTTTGCGGGCATTAATTTTAACTTCGAAGGAGATGGAGGCTTGGTGAATCTTGGTGAGGCAGCGATGTGTCTTGTTAGAGTTTCTGTCGCCTATTGTGACAAGGGCAAAGTCATCCTCATAGTTGAAGACTTTGGCTCCATGTGGTAGTGCGATGTCCATGAGTTTTTCCATGAGACAATTAAAGAGGAAGGGGCTAAGGATTCCACCTTGGGGGGTCCCATTTTCGTGGTTTTTGTAGGTGGAGTAGTGCCCATCTACTTTTACTCATGCACTACGGTTTTGTAGACTCTGCTTGATCCATGAGAGAAGGTTACCTTTGATCTGCTTTGAAACGAGAGCTGAGAGTATCGCTGGCACATTGGCTAGTTCAAAGGCCTTCTCTAGGTCTAGAAAAACGATGTATCCATGGCAGTTGTTGATAAATGATAGCAGGGAGGCTATGCATTCTGAGGTGCCTAAGCCAGGCTAGTAGGCAAACATGTTTTTTGGGAAGGGTAGGCATTTCCAGCAGACTCTGTTAAGTACCATCTTTTCTGCCGTCTTGCTCAGGCAGCTTAGGAGGGAGATGGGGCGAGGGTTGTCAGGGTCCTGTGGTTTTTGGATGGGCTGAATGTCTGCTCTGTTCCATGAGGCTGGTCTGATTTTTAGTGTGATTACCTAATTGTGATTACCTAATTGTGTTTACGGGAAAGAGCCCAAAGCTCGTATCTTCCTGTCTCCTGATCGATTCCATTTTATACTTAGTGATACTTATCATACCTGTCCTTAAAACTATGGATTGAGATAGCATTAACAACCTCCTCGCTTAGCGAATTCCAATTATCAACTACTCTTACAATGAAAAAGTATTTCCTTACATCATGCAAAGAAGTTTTCTTACGAAGCTTCAAACTATGACCTCTGGTTCTAGAGCCAGCCATATCAAAATATCGATCCCTATCCACTCTATCATAACCATGAAGGAATTTAAAGACTGTCACCATATCCCCCCTCAATATTCTAGCTTCGAGTGATGGTAAGTCTAATTCCCTCAGACTCTCATCATAACTGAGATTGCGTATTTCTGGCACCAGTTTTGTGGCATGTCTTTGAACTTTTTCAAGCTTAGCTATGTGCTTTTTCAAGTGTGGATTCCAAAAGGGGGCTGCATATTCAAGTTTTGGCCTCACATAGGTTACATAAATATTTCTGAGCATTTCCTTGTCCATGTGCCAGAAGGCTACCCTTACATTTGATAAGAATGCATATGCTGCCCTTACTATGCCATTTATATGTATTTCTGGAGACAAATTGGCCAGTATCTTTACTCCTAGATCTATCTCATTTTCTGTCTCTTGAAGTTGTACTCCAGCCACCGAGTAGTCAAGATTGGGTCTTCTTGCATTGTATCCATTCTCATTACCTTACTGTGACAGAGTGTTTCGCTCAATGTCAACAGAGGCTGTTAGATGCCTTATTAAATAAATTTAACATAACTGTTATTTTCTAACTAAAAAAATAATTCCCACTTCTTGACTTTCGCAGATTATGATTATTTGCAATTTGTATTTTAGCTTATAGCTAATTCTATATATAGCTTATTTACTCTTCTTGTACGTGTAGAAGTATAGCCCCGATATAGAGGCTGCTCCTATTTTTCTGCCTGCTACGAGCCAAGAAAATTATGAGAGAGAAAAAAAGAACCAGTAACCTAACTTTTCATTATTATTCTCGTTTTATTTTATTTGCTTCCACTTGTTGCACCTAATAATACTGTCTCTCCCTTGCATCTCTGCTATAATTGCCTGCCAGGGACCACCACTAAAATAGTCCTTAAAATGATATCAGAGCCAATTACTGCTCCAGAAATGTATCCTACAGATGAACTCACGAGGAGGAACAAGGAGACGCTCTCCTTTGGCGCCGAGACTGCCCAGAGGCAACATCTCGCCTGGGTAGTCTAAGTTTATTTCAAATCTTAATTACGTGGCATCTTCACAGGAATTCATCTAGCACAACAAGGAATTCATCTAGCACAACAAGGTGAGGGATAGTGTATGGTAAAGCTCGTGGGTCAAGCAAATTGGTTTATTTTTGAGAATTAGTTACATTCGTTACTGGATAAATCTTATGGATTTTTATTCTCATTTCATTCCAATACACACGAAATTTTGTAGATTACCAAACTGGAATCTCACATGCCAAAGTTAATTCCTTAACCTGTAAATTACAGCTGATATATATTGCTGAGAAGTTTCTTTTCACTGAATGTGATAAGCGAAAATCTCATCCTCTGAAGACTGGTTATGAGCCCGTAAAAATCTATCTCTCTTCCTAATAAATTCTAATTTCATTTCACCCCTTTCTATCATCGTAAATAAAGTATTTTACGTCAAAAACTCGTCAATAAAGCTATTTGCTAAAAAAAAAATTGCAAATATTTAAAAGGTAATTTTTCCCAGTTGGCTTTGCAAATATTTCTTGTTAACCACAATTTAATGAATGCATACCGTATTTATCTTGCTAATTCTTCATATGTTGGGGATAAAGTGTTTTGAGTTATAAGTTGCAAATACCTCAAAAGGTGGTTTTGCACCCTTTTTTTTCATTGCAAAGTTCTTGATAGCTAAAAGTGAATGAATACTGTATTTATCTCGTAGATTCTTCCTTTATCCTAAATAGAGTGTTACCATATTAATTGTTAATCAGTAATAAGCATTGCAACTTTTGTGGTTGCCCACAATTTAAGGAATACATACAGTACTGTATTTGTCTTGCTTCATTTTCATCTATTGTGAATATATTGTTTTCTTAAAACCAGTAAAGAATTAATGGTTTTGTATGCTATTATGGTAGCATAAATATTTCTGGTTAGCTGTGAATAACCAATATATATTCATCCAGTAGAATGACATTGGAAACTCATTATATGTGTGCTCATGCTTTCAGTTTCCCATTATAAACAGTGTGTCATTTCTGTTTCTGAAATTGCAGTGTCCTGTATTCTACTCTGCCTGTGTGACAGAGGTAATCATCGAGTTGAGGCCAAAGTCTTGGCATACATCTGTGGTGCCGGGAAACGAAATCATACTCACCTCCTCCGGGATTCGAGGCAGCATTTCATAAAATTTAATTTGAGAAATTTAATTCAATTCTTTTAATGTCATTGCATTTCCAAAATTAAAAGAAAGTTGAATTCTGAGTTTCATTTAACCGACTAATGGTATTAGACACGGGGTGTTCAAGTACAAATATCTGTCCTGTCTGTTTGTGAGATCTTAACCGAGCTCGGTACTTTGAGTCCCCTTAGTAAAACAGAATCTTAACAACACTCAAGCATCATTAAATCCCCACAAGATTGGCGCCCGAACAGGGACCCGAACAGACAGACTGATTTTATAAATTTATTTTTATTTTGCTTTTTAACATTGCACATGAAACCCGATTACCATTGGCTCGATTATTGAAATGAATGAATCTTAGGCTGCACACGAAAATTTTCGCGCTAGAAACGTTGCGGATAAGAAATTTTTCTTTATTTTCAATATTGATTATGGTAACTAATATTTTCTTGTTTCCCATGTGGTAAACAATATTTCAGGAAATCTACATGAGATTATGTGGTAGCAGACTTAAGAAATTTTGCATGACGAGAAGACGTGTTATATAAAATTTCATTTATTTGCGTGATAAGATTGAGTTTTAAAGCATTCGTGTTTTTTATATCCGTTAAAGGGTGATACTTGTTAGGAATTGTTTATATTTCCTTAGGATTTAGGAATTGGGAGAAAGCATATTAAGTATTTTTGCTTATAATTGTGTTTTATATTCAAGCATTGACTGCTCATAGATTGGAAGAAAAACTTTGGTGTCATTTATCGAGCCTAGGCTAAGCCTTTCATGTGTTTGAGTTGTCACATGAATATAAATTTTCTCATTACTAGTGGAAATGTGTAATCTGGCTGCCTAGTAAGCTGTTAGCTTATCGTTGGTGTATTTTGCATAGGATCTGTGCCCTTTTGGTATCACTCCAGAATTTTACTTACGACATTTTATTTGCGGGTACTGCCATATACGCGCTCATACGCAGGCACGACCGCTATACTGTACTTGTTCGTATTACTTACGACATTTTATTTGTGGGTACTGCCATATACGCGCTCATACGCAGGCACGACCGCTATACTGTACTTGTTTGTACTCTCAGGCACTGGGTGCTAGTCGGTAAAATTCGTTGTTACTCATTCCTTTCATTTGCACCATAACCGCAGGTACTGCCACGTATTGCTGTTAAGCAGGCACGACTGCCATTCTGTATTACCAGTGTTTCATACACTGTTTTGCAACATTTTGTTGCTGTTGCACTTGATTGTGTTGCTCATTCCTTTCATTTGCACAATAACTGCAGGTACTGCCACGTATTGCTGTTAAGCAGGCACGACTGCCATTCTGTATTACCAGTGATTCATACACTGTTTTGCAACATTTTGTTGCTGTTGCACTTGATTGTGTTGCTCATTCCTTTCATTTGCACAATAACTGCAGGTACTGCCACGTATTGCTGTTAAGCAGGCACGACTGCCATTCTGCATTACCAGTGTTTCATACACTGTTTTGCAACATTTTGTTGCTGTTGCACTTGATTGTGTTGCTCATTCCTTTCATTTGCACAATAACCGCAGGTACTGCCACGTATTGCTGTTAAGCAGGCACGACTGCCATTCTGTATTACCAGTGTTTCATGCACTGTTTTGCAACATTTTGCTGCTGTTGCACTTGATTGAATTTTGAGTCACTTTTATGGTGAGATTTTGAGATCACTTTTACGTTTAAGTTTGAACTGTGGTGTTGAATCTTTTTTTTCTCTTCTTGGTGTTGTGTGGTTCTTTCATTTTTTTTCTACTACTGTATTGTAGAGATTTGTTTTTTTTGTGGTTGTTTTGGCACTTCGTTATTGACTGTTTAGGAAACAAACATGGAAACCATCAAAACATTCGATGAGGAGCGTTACCTAGACATGCTGATTGCTAGGGGTGAGAGATATGGTTTTTCCCCAAGACAGAAGCTCTTCGAATGGGCTCATGAGAAGATGGTTGAACGCCGAGATAAGCTGGAGAAGAGAGCAAGTGATGAGGCACAAGCACAACGTAAGGAGGCACAAGCACAACGTAAGGAGGCACAAGCACAATGTAAGGAGGCACAAGCACAACATAAACATGAGCTTGTGCTTGCTCGGCTTCGAGCGGAAATCCCAGACAGTAGTCCTTTATCCGGAAATAGAGATTACAGGAACGGGAAGCACAAGAGCCCCTTGCAGAACTTCAATCGTCCAGCTCATCCTCCTCACACTCCTAAGCCTTATTACGGCCATGCACCCACACTCAAGAAGGATGACCCGGAAAGACCTAAGCCTCAGCAGTTAAGAGGCAAAGGCCATTACTCTGCTCCACCTTCCCAGGGTTTTCAGCCAAACTCTAAGAGCCACCACGCTCCCTCACACAGCGGCGGCCCATATAGCCGTCTGGCCACTCACTCAGCCCATGTTGTGGAAACAGCGCCAGAAAGGGCCAATGAGGATAATGCCGAGGAACCACCACCCAAACTTGCCAATGTGGAATTCATCGAACATGATGATCTGGAAATGATCCCAAAATGCCTAGAAACCATAAATAGTGTAGAAGCTGAGATAGCCCTTGACACAGGGGCCAATGGCATACTTGTTGACGAGAGATTCGTCAGGGATGAAGATTTTACCAGCAAAGTCGTTCGTGTGCGGGTTTCTGAAGGAACAGCCCAAATACGACGCTGCTGTGTCATTAACCTGGATTGCAAATACTACAAGGGAAAAGCCCCAGCTGTGGCAATGATTGGGCTTGTGTACCCTGTCTTGATGGGTCGTGCACTGAACCTAGTTCCTACTTTCCAGGCCGACCTCTACCATAAGGACATTTCTCGTTATAACTTCCCTCAGGGGAAGTCACATGAAGCCATTTCAGCTGCAACTCCTGGCCTCGATGCCAAGAATATGGACGATTCTCCGACTGACTCCATTGAGTCTGCTGCAGTCAGTACACGTAATGTGGAACACGGAGAGTTTCCCCCTCCTTTACCAGATGATGCACCTCTAGAGCCATTGAAATCCCGTCCAGACTTTGCCAAATTGCAGCAAGACTGCCCCAGCCTCAAGCGCTGGATGCAGCAGGCCACCGAGGGAAGGACCTTCACAGTGAGAGGAGGAGGCAAGATCACTTACGCCCTTGAAGATGGAGTACTTCGTAGGCATGTGACTAAAGGTGGCCACACCTTTAAACAGTTGGTGGTGCCTGCTTCGTTGCGCCGCCAGGCTATGTATGTGGCACACCATTTACCTCTGAGTGGACACAGAGGCAAAGCAAAAACTCGGCATGTCCTTCAGAAGTCTTTTGCATGGCCAAACATGTACACCGAGGTAGACAGATATGTAGGCTCCTGCCCTGTCTGTCAATCCACCTCAACGGCACCAGTACCGAAAGTTCCCATGGGGATAACTAAGCTCTCAATGGAGCCAATTTCCAATGTCGCTATTGACATATTAGGTCCTATTAATCCAACTTTGTCCACGGGGAAACAATTCCTCCTGGTATATGCTGACCTGGCAACAAGGTACCCAGATGCAGTGCCACTGTCTTCTATCACAACTGAAGCAGTTGCTCATGCCCTATTTGAAATGTGCTCCAGGGTTGGCTTTCCTGAGCAGGTCACTTCTGACAATGAAAGTCAGTTTACAAGTAGGCACTTTGAGGCTTTCTGTAACCTTTTAGAAATCAAGCACATTCGTACGAGTGTCTATCATGCCCAATCAAATGGAGCATGCGAACGCTATAACGGGACATTGAAGCGATGTTTGCGCAAGCTAGTGATAGATATGCCTAGGAAGTGGGACAAGTACGTCCCTGCTGCACTTTTCTCCTTCAGAGACACGCCCCACGACACTACTGGATACTCGCCTTTCGAGATGATTTATGGTCATAAGGTCAGAGGCCCAGTAGAATTCTTGGCAGAATGTTGGGATTCACCTACCATTGAAGATGACGATAGGGACGTTCATGAGTATATTTTGAAGTTTTCATCTCACCTCAAAAAGGCATGGAAAACTGCACAATCAGCCATTAAGGGTCACCAGCAGACTGCCAAGCTCCTCTTTGACAAGCGTGCGCGGCGTCGTGCCCTGACACCCGGAGATCGAGCTCTGTTACTTCTTCCAACAGATACCCGCAAGCTAATGCTACGCTGGAAAGGACCGTACACTGTGGTACACCGGGTGACCCCTGACAATTATGTGCTAAATGTTGATGGCATTAACCGGAAATACCACATTAACCAGCTGAAGCTTTATTGTGAGGACCCGGAGGCCCACAGGGATCCTGCGCTGGCGCTCCCAGCAACCCCTATAGATGCCTCCAGCATCAACAGAACCTCCGAGGCTGCAGCAACACAGGTGCTCCATTATAGCCACCCCTTACTTCCTATATTGGAATACTCCACCCTTGCAGTGGAGACAGACTTACGGGAGTGGAGTTTTTCGGAAGAAGCCCCTCTGGCCGCAGCCACCGCCCTTGCAATTGAAGACATAAGCTTAGCTTTTGATGATGGTAAGGATCCTGCCATTCCCACACACCGAAAAGAAAGTGTGAGTAATTGCATTATTAACTCCAGACTGCAACCGAGTCAACGGGAACAGCTGAACAAGCTATTAGAGGACTATGAGAACGTCTTCAACGACCTCCCAGGCATTACCACTACCCTTGAGCATCATGTCAGACTGACTGACCCAGAGCCATTTCGGCATTCCTATGGTCTTCCCAACCAGCTGTCCTTACGGCTGAAGGAAGATCTTGACACTTGGGTCCGCCTCGGAATAGTTGAAAAGAGCATTTCGCCTTGGTGTTCGCCGTTACTGGCAGTGCGTAAGCGAGATGGCAGTCACAGGTTCTGCCTTGACGGTCGTAAGCTTAACTCCCGTACCATCTTTGATGGAGAGCCCATTGCTGATGCCGAGCATATTTTCTCGTTGCTTTCCCAAGCCCGTTACCTGTCCAAGTTGGATCTGGCCAGTGGATTTTGGCAAGTCCCGTTGAGCGAGACTACCAAGCCTCTTACAGCTTTTTCCACAAGATATGGTCTATACCAGTTCAGGGTCATGCCTTTTGGTATGGTAAATGCCCCTGGCTGCTTCAGCAGACTCATGAGGATAGTACTACAGGATCTCGACAATGTTTCGTGCTTTATAGACGACATTCTGGTGCATTCTCAGGATTGGTCATCGCACCTCGAGACCCTCCACAGAGTTCTCACTCGTCTGAACCAGCATGGACTTCATTTAAAGCCTTCCAAATGTGAGATTGGTTTCACACAAGTACAGTATCTCGTCCACGTGGTTGGAGAAGGAGTTATGTCCCCTTTACATGACAGGGTACAAGCTATTAAGGATATGGAGAAACCTGCCACTGTCACTCAACTGAGATCATTCCTGGGTAGTGTCGGCTACTACCAACGGTTCATTCCACACTTTAATGCTATCGCTGCCCCTTTGCAGCAACTGACCTCCTCGAAGCAAAGTAAATCCTCCCCTGTCAAATGGATAGATGAAGCGGAGAGAGCATTTATCAAGCTCCGAGAAGCATTGGCAGGTGAGCCAGTATTACAACTGGTAAACCCTGGTTTTCCATTTATCTTGCAGACCGACGCCTCAGACGAAGGCCTGGGTGCCGTGCTCTTGCAAGCCCGATCAGACAACTCAGCAGAAGTAGCTCCAGTGCGATATGCAAGCCGCAGGCTTCGCCCTGCAGAGCGAAATTACTCCACCGTGGAGAAGGAAGCTCTAGCTGCATATTGGGCCATAAAGAAATTTGAAGTCCATCTGTATGGCCAACATTTTACACTGAGAACCGACCACCGACCTCTCCTATATTTACAGACTGCAGACAAGCTAAATCCTCGTCTGAAAAGGTGGGCACTTTACCTGAATCTTTTCAAATTCACTGCCCAACATGTTCATGGCAAGGACAATGACCTTGCTGATCTACTAAGTCGACGGTCGTTACCCTCAAATGAGGAAGCTGGTGCTGTTAGCCTAAATTTGGCTAGTCAGTAAAGATTACTTCTCTAATGTGTTGTTTATTTTTATGTTTATCTTTTATGTCTTTAATACTGTACTGTACTTGTTTATTTTAGCGTACAAACGTTATTCCTAATGGAAGACGAAAAGGATGAAGAATAATATTTTGATCGTAGTTTTATATTTCCATTTGTGGGACTTTGAAAGCCAGAACATGGCAGAAACATTTTAGTTTAGTGTTGAATAGCTGAAACTGTTTTAAATCCAGTCGCCAATGTTAATGACGACGTGGTTCAAATGTTTAATTTGCGCATACTGTATTTTATTTTGTATATTATATAATTGCCTTCTTGCATGTGAAGCATTCATAAACTTAAATATTGATATTCACTGATATCTAATTGTGATTTAATTTTCTTGAAATTTGAATTTGATCACATTTCTTTTATGTTTTGCATGTCATTTAATATTTTGCTTACAAGACTTGTTTACTTTTACTAATAGTATGATATGTTCAAGTGGTGGATCCCATTCTTATTGTTCATTTGTTCTTTTCCATGAGAAGGATATCTCATCCCTCATAATAACACTGAAGTCACCGTAACTTCCTCTGTTCTTTTTTCGCCTTCTGTAGTAGAATTTTGCTAAATCAATATTCTCTAGAAAGGGCCTTTGTGACAGCGTGTTTCGCTCAATGTCAACAGAGGCTGTTAGATGCCTTATTAAA
Source organism: Halocaridina rubra (assembly GCA_037179515.1). Classification (NCBI taxonomy): domain Eukaryota; kingdom Metazoa; phylum Arthropoda; class Malacostraca; order Decapoda; family Atyidae; genus Halocaridina; species Halocaridina rubra. The sequence goes on along the minus strand of JAXCGZ010017173.1, from coordinate 62,882 downwards.
TAAATTTAACATAACTGTTATTTTCTAACTAAAAAAATAATTCCCACTTCTTGACTTTTGCAGATTATGATTATTTGCAATTTGTATTTTAGCTTATAGCTAATTCTATATATAGCTTATTTACTCTTCTTGTACGTGTAGAAGTATAGCCCCGATATAGAGGCTGCTCCTATTTTTCTGTCTGCTACGAGCCAAGAAAATTATGAGAGAGAAAAAAGAACCAGTAACCTAACTTTTCATTATTATTCTCGTTTTATTTTATTTGCTTCCACTTGTTGCACCTAAAAATACTGTCTCTCCCTTGCATCTCTGCTATAATTGCCTGCCAGGGACCACCACTAAAATAGTCCTTAAAATGATATCAGAGCCAATTACTGCTCCAGAAATGTATCCTACAGATGAACTCACGAGGAGGAACAAGGAGACGCTCTCTTTTGGCGCCGAGACTGCCCAGAGGCAACATCTCGCCTGGGTAGTCTAAGTTTATTTCAAATCTTAATTACGTGGCATCTTCACAGGAATTCATCTAGCACAACAAGGAATTCATCTAGCACAACAAGGTGAGGGATAGTGTATTGTAAAGCTCGTGGGTCAAGCAAATTGGTTTATTTTTGAGAATTAGTTACATTCGTTACTGGATAAATCTTATGGATTTTTATTCTCATTTCATTCCAATACACACGAAATTTTGTAGATTACCAAACTGGAATCTCACATGCCAAAGTTAATTCCTTAACCTGTAAATTACAGTTGATATATATTGCTGAGAAGTTTCTTTTCACTGAATGTGATAAACGAAAATCTCATCCTCTGAAGACTGGTTATGAGCCCGTAAAAATCTATCTCTCTTCCTAATAAATTCTAATTTCATTTCACCCCTTTCTATCATCGTAAATAAAGTGTTTTACGTCAAAAACTCGTCAATAAAGCTATTTTCTAAAAAAAAAAATTGCAAATATTTAAAAGGTAATTTTTCCCAGTTGGCTTTGCAAATATTTCTTGTTAACCACAATTTAATGAATGCATACCGTATTTATCTTGCTAATTCTTCATATGTTGGGGATAAAGTGTTTTGAGTTATAAGTTGCAAATACCTCAAAAGGTGGTTTTGCACCCTTTTTTTCATTGCAAAGTTCTTGATAACTAAAAGTGAATGAATACTGTATTTATCTCGTAGATTCTTCCTTTATCCTAAATAGAGTGTTACCATATTAATTGTTAATCAGTAATAAGCATTGCAACTTTTGTGGTTGCCCACAATTTAAGGAATACATACAGTACTGTATTTGTCTTGCTTCATTTTCATCTATTGTGAATATATTGTTTTCTTAAAACCAGTAAAGAATTAATGGTTTTGTATGCTATTATGGTAGCATAAATATTTCTGGTTAGCTGTGAATAACCAATATATATTCATCCAGTAGAATGACATTGGAAACTCATTATATGTGTGCTCATGCTTTCAGTTTCCCATTATAAACAGTGTGTCATTTCTGTTTCTGAAATTGCAGTGTCCTGTATTCTACTCTGCCTGTGTGACAGAGGTAATCATCGAGTTGAGGCCAAAGTCTTGGCATACGTCCGTGGTGCCGGGAAACGAAAACATACTCACCTCCTCCGGGATTCGAGGCAGCATTTCATAAAATTTAATTTGAGAAATTTAATTCAATTCTTTTAATGTCATTGCATTTCCAAAATTAAAAGAAAGTTGAATTCTGAGTTTCATTTAACCGACTAATGGTAAAAGAGATGGGGTGTTCAAGTACAAATATCTGTCCTGTCTGTTTGTGAGCTCTTAACCGAGCTCGGTACTTTGAGTCCCCTTAGTAAAACAGAATCTTAACAACACTCTAGCATCCTAAACCCCCACACTTACATATTGAAGTATTGAATTTCATTAGCCACTTTTCTGACCACTCATGCAGATTATATAGATCCTCCTGAAGTTCTCTACCATTGTTCTCGTTTTTTGCTTTCTTCACAATCTTTGCATCATCTGCAAACATATTCATGAATGAATTTACAGACTCTGGTAGGTCATTTACATATACAAGGAACAAAAGTGGCCCTAAAACTGAACCCTGTGGAACTCTACTACTAACTCTTCTCCATTCAGACACTGAGTGTCTTACTCTAACCCTCTGTTCCCTTCCTTCTAAGTAAGTTTTTATCCATTCCAAAACATTTCCAAATATTCTAGCCATTGATTGCAGATTCCTAATAAGTCTCCCATGTGGAACAGTGTCAAACGCTTTCTGGAAGTCTAGAAATATGCAATCTGCCCAGCCCTCTCTTTCCTGTAAGATTCGGCTTACCTCATCATAGAATTCTAATAAGTTTGTTACTGTTGATCTACCTTCTCGGAAGCCATGTTGCCTCACTGACAAAAAGTTGAAGGATTCCTAGTGAAGAAAGATATGTTTCCTTAGTAGTTTCTCCATAACTTTGCAAACTATGCTGGTCAAGGAAACTGGTCTATAGTTCAGAGCCGTATCCCTCCTTCCCTTTCTGAAGATAGGTATCACACTTGCTTGTTTCCAGCATCTTGGAATCTCCCCTGACTCCAGTGACTTTTTAAATATGATACTTAGTGCCACTGATATTGAGTTTGCTCATTTTTTAAGTACATGAGGGGATATGTCATCAGGACCTGTAGCTTTATGAACATCTAAGTCCATCAGCGCTTTGCATACCTCTGTGGCTGTTAGGTTGATGTTCTCTAATACCGGCCCTTGAGCTTCTATCTCTGCAATCTGAGGGGGTGGGGTATTTTCTACTGTAAATACTGACTGAAACTCCTTGTTCAGTTCTTTGCAGATCTCTTCATCCGTCTCAGTGATGCTTCCATCCGCTCTCTTTAGCCTTAAAACCTGTTCTTTTACTTTCAGTTTTCCTCTGATAAAGCTGTGGAAAAGCTTGGAATTTTCTTTAGCCTTCCTGGTGATGTCCCTCTCATAGTCTCTCTCTGCCTCTCTCCTTTTACTTAGGTAGTCATTTCTTGCTCTTTTGTAGGTTTGCCAGGCATTTATGTTTTTTCTCCTCCTATACCTTTTCCAGCATTTGTCACTCCACTCCTTAGCTCTTTCACACCCATTATCGAACCATTTCTCTCTGGCATGAATTACACCTACTTTGGTGACAGGTATGCAGCAATCTACTATCTTCCCATATTTCTCACAAAAAATGTCATACATTTCTTGTACAGATTTGTTGTAAAATAAGGTTCTCCAGTCAATAACTACAAAAAGCTCATTCATTTTGATGTAATCTCCTTTCGGAGTTCCTCCTCATGTCCTCAGTGCCTCTACTCTCAGGAAGAATATCTTCAATGATATACTCCATCAACAACACACAGTGGTCACTCTTTCCAATTTGTGGTTCATACTCAAATTTTTCAATATCCAACACATTATCTGTGAATACTAGAGCAAGTAGTGATGGCTCATCCCCACCCCTGGCCCTTGCTGGTTCCATTACATGTTGGTGTAGGAAATTCCCTTGTACGCAATCTAGGAATCTTGCCCCGAATGAGTCCTCACCACTGTGTGGGTCAAGATTTATCCAATCTATCTCTTTATGATTAAAGTCTCCCATAATCAAAATCCTACATTTTTTTCTCGTGCCATGTTAACAACTGAGTTTATGACTTCAATCGTACCTATATGACTTTCCTCATAAACTTCAAGCCTATTCTGGTTCCTTGGTGGATTATATACAACAGTTATTATAATGCTCTCTGACCCAGTATTTATGCGAGCAACAAGAAATTCCTTGAACTCACTTTCTATAGCCAAGTTTATTTCTTCAACTTGAATCCTTTCACTTATGAGTAGTGCTATCCCTCCACCAGTCCTGTCAGATCTTTCAACCCTTAGTATTCTGAAGCCCTTAGGAAAAACTGTGACACTGTTTATGTCCTCACTCAACTTAGTCTCTGTAATTGCTACTATATCTGCCTTACTGTTGTGAATCCTATCTTTTAATTCTACTGCCTTATCAGTTAATCCATCAGCATTTGTGTATAACAATCTTAATGAGGCCCCATCCCCTGATCTTCTGTCATTATCTTCTTTATCTCCCCTTTGTCTGGGAGAGCTCTGAAATGAATATTTTTCTTCTCTTCTTCATTTATTTCCTCATTTAACCTTCTTGCCTCTTGCAACAAGTTTTTTTATCTTTCCCATCTCTTCCTGTGTTCTTTATCATCTAATGAACACTTCTTTGAATTCTTGAAGGTTTTTTAGACTTTTTTTCTCAACAATATTTCCCTACATGTTTCCCCTCTCTCAAAGGTTACTTTTGTTGGTCTTGGCTTTCCTTCCCTCAAATATTTACCTAGTTGGTGTATGTTTACAATATCCTCAGGACCACAAACTACTCCAAGCTTTCTTATCAGTGTCGAATTGATCAGAGAGAGCAGAGCAAGCTCCCCTTGGGGCCCCATATCTTGAATCCTTGTGTATGTGATTCTATCAGCACCTGGGGCTGTATTCTAAGAGCTTTTGCTTACTCTTAGTAGCTCAGTCAGAGAGAATGGGGCATCTGTTTCGTCGTCAGTGTTGATGGCTTTTTCTATTTCTTCCTATCTTGCAGTGGTGAGGTGAGGTCCTGAAGAGTTGTTCTGGTGGTGATGGGGAGCTGGTTGGAGCTTGCTCTATCCACGAATTTGATGGAGAGTTCTTCTGCTGCTCTGCTAGGATCCCTGTAGGGGATGATTTTAGGAGGTTTACCTTTAGCAAAGGAGTTAATGCTCCTCCACATCTGGCCCACAGATGTGTGAGCATCTAGGGTGGAACACCAAGTGCAAGAAGGCCCAAGCTTTACTACTCGGTGGCTGGAGTACAACTTCAAGAGACAGAAAATGAGAGAGATCTAGGAGTAAACATACTGGCAGATTTGTCTCCAGAAATACATATAAATGGCATAGTAAGGGCAGCATATGCATTCTTATCAAATGTAAGGGTAGCCTTCAGGCACATGGACAAGGAAATGTTCAGAAATATTTATGTAACCTATGTGAGGCCAAAACTCGAATATGCAGCCCCCTTTTGGAATCCGCACTTGAAAAAGCACATAGCTAAGCTTGAAAAAGTTCAAAGACATGCCACGAAACTGGTGCCAGAAATACGCAATCTCAGTTATGATGAGAGGCTGAGGGAATTAGACTTACCATCACTCGAAGCTAGAAGAGTGAGGGGGGATATGGTGACAGTCTTTAAATTCCTTCATGGTTATGATAGAGTGGATAGGAATCGATATTTTGATATGGCTGGCTCTAGAACTAGAGGTCATAGTTTGAAGCTTCGTAAGAAAACTTCCTTGCAGGATGTAAGAAAATACTTTTTCAGTGTAAGAGTAGTTGATAATTGGAATTTGCTAAGTGAGGAGGTAGTTAATGCTATCTCAATCCATAGTTTTAAGGACAGGTATGATAAGTATCACTAAGTATAAAATGGAATCGATCAGGAGACGGGAAGATACGAGCTTTGGGCTCTTTCCCGTAAACACAATTAGGTAATCACAATTAGGTAATCACCACTCTAGCCATTTTTTCCTCTTAATGTTGCGTGTCTCTTCATGAACATGTTCTTTGACTTCCTGGAGAGTGCGGTAGAAGTCTTCAGTGCAATGTTTCCTGTGCATTTTCCGGATGACATTGAGCCGGTGATTGAGTTCTTTAACTCTGTCACAGTAGTACCATCTGTCCCAATGAGTGGTGTGTTGTGGCTTACAGAGGAGGATGGAGGAGTTTGCTGCAGCTTGCAGGGCACTGACTAGCTCGGCCTCTGCTTGGTCGATGTCTTCGGATGGTGTGTAGGCTGAAAACCAATTGCTGAGGTGCTCCTGGAATCGGCCCCAGTCGGCCTTCTTGAAATTCCATCGAGGGGGAGGAGAAGGGATTTGGAAGATTTCAGGAATTGGCAGCGTGAGATGGATCCCGTAGTGGTTGCTTGTGACCTGGGGATGAACTCTCCATGTGGCGTCTTGCTTTAGGGAGTTGGAGACAAAGGTGAGGTCCAGTATTCCACCTCTGTTATGAGTTGGCTCATGATTGTTGAGAAGGGAGACGTCTTCATGGTCGTCCAGCAGGCTCATGATGTGTCTGCCTGCATCACAGGGGCGCTCATACCTGAATCTTGGATGGTGCACGTTGAAGTCACCTCCTATTACCAAGTCACGATGACTGGCTAGCCTGAAGAGGGTAGTCAGGTCTAAGCCACCATCGTGTTGTCTGTAAATGTTGTACAGATCTATGCAGCTACCCTGAAGTTTGATGTTAACAGCGAGGACATGGACATCTTCGCTGCAGTAGACCGGTCGGGTTATTTCCTTGGCTAACAGGTTTTTCCTGATGAAGGTGGCGCTGCCTCTGTTCTCCCCTGGAGACCAGTGCTGGTAGAATCCTTTGTATCCTGAGATATTTGGAGTATTTTGCTCTGTGCACAGGGTTTCTTGAACCATGATGACATCTATGTTGTCAGCCTTGGCAATGCCTTCAAGATGTTGTACCTTGTGATTACCTAATTGTGATTACCTAATAGTGTTAACGGGAAAGTGCCCAAAGCTCGTATCTTCCCGTCTCCTGATCGGTTCCATTTTATACTTAGTGATACTTATCATACTTGTCCTTAAAACTATGGATTGAGATAGCATTAACTACCTCCTCGCTTAGCCAATTCCAATTATCAACTACTGTTACACTGAAAAACTATTTTCTTACATCCTGCAAACAAGTTTTCTTACGAAGCTTCAAACTATGACCTCTAGTTCTAGAGCCAGCCATATCAAAATATCGATCCCTATCCACTCTATCATAACAATGAAGGAATTTAAAGACTGTCACCATATCCCCCCCTCACTCTTCTGGCTTCGACTGATGGTAACTCTCATTCCCTCAGTCTCTCATCATAACTGAGATTGCGTATTTCTGGCACCAGTTTTGTGGTATGTCTTTGAACTTTTTCAAGCTTAGCTATGTGCTTTTCCAAGTGTGGATTCCAAAAGGGGGCTGCATATTCGAGTTTTGGCCTCACATAGGTTACATAAATATTTCTGAACATTTCCTTGTCCATGTGCCTGAAGGCTACCCTTACATTTGATAAGAATGCATATGCCAGTATGTTTACTCCTAGATCTCTCTCATTTTCTGTCTCTTGAAGTTGTACTCCAGCCACCGAGTAGTCAAGCTTGGGCCTTCTTGCACTTGTACACATTCTCATTACCTTACATTTTGAAGTATTGAATTTCATTAGCCACTTTTCTGACCACTCATGCAGATTATTTAGATCCTCCTGAAGTTCTCTACCATTGTTCTCGTTTTTTACTTTCTTCACAATCTTTGCATCATCTGCAAACATATCCATGAATGAATTTACAGACTCTGGTAGGTCATTTACATATACAAGGAACAAAAGTGGCCCTAAAACTGAACCCTGTGGAACTCTACTACTAACTCTTCTCCATTCAGACACTGAGTGTCGCTATCTAACCCTCTGTTCCCTTCCTTCTAAGTAAGTTTTTATCCATTCCAAAACATGTCCACCTATTCTAGCCATTGATTGCAGCTTAATAATAAGTTTCCCATGTGGAACAGTGTCAAACGCTTTCTGGAAGTCTAGGAATATGCAATCTGCCCAGCCCTCTCTTTCCTGTAAGATTTGGCTTACCTCATCATAAAATTCTAATAACTTTGTTACTGTTGATCTACCTTCTCGGAAGCCATGTTGCCTCACTGACAAAAAGGTTTTGAAGGATTCCAAGTGAAGAGAGATATGTTTCCTTAGTAGTTTCTCCATAAGTTTGCAAACTATGCTGGTCAAGGAAACTGGTCTATAGTTCAGAGCCGTAACCCTCCTTCCCTTTTTGAAGATAGGTATCACATTTGCTTGTTTCCAGCATCTTGAAATCTCCCCTGAATCCAGTGACTTTTTAAATATGATACTTAGTACCACTGATATTGAGTTTGCGCATTTTTTAAGCACATGAGGGGATATGTCATCAGGACCTGTAGCTTTATGAACATCTAAATCCATCAGCGCTTTGCAGACCTCTGTGGCTGTAAGGTTGATGTTCTCTAATACCGGCCCTTGAGCTTCTATCACTGCAATCTGAGGGGGTGGGGTATTTTCTACTGTAAATACTGACTGAAACTCCTTGCTCAATTCTTTTCAGATCTCTTCATCCTTCTCAGTGATGCTTCCATCCGCTTTCTTTAGCCTTAAAACCTGTTCTTTTACCTTCAGTTTTCCTCTGATAAAGCTGTGGAAAAGCTTGGGATTTTCTTTAGCCTTCCTGGTGATGTCCCTCTCATAGTCTCTCTCTGCCTCTCTCCTTTTACTTAGGTAGTCATTTCTTGCTCTTTTGTAGGTTTGTCAGGCATTTATGTTTTTTCTCCTCCTATACCTTTTCCAGCATTTGTCTCTCCACTCCTTAGCTCTTTTACACCATTTCTCTCTGGCATGAATTACACCTACTTTGGTGACAGGTATGCAGCAATCTACTATCTTCCCATATTTCTCACAAAAGATGTCATACATTTCTTGTACAGATTTGTTGTAAATAAGGTTCTCCAGTCAAGAACTGCAAAAAGCTCATTCATATTGATGTAATCTCCTTTCGGATAGTTCCTCCTCATGTCCTCAGTGCCTCTACTCTCAGGCAGAATATCTTCAATGATATACTCCATCAACAACACACAGTGGTCACTCTTTCCAATTGGTGGTACATACTCAATTTTTTCAATATCCAACACATTATCTGTGAACATTAGATCAAGTAGTGATGGCTCATCCCCACCCCTGGCCCTTGCTGGTTCCATTACATGTTGGTGTAGGAAATTCCCTTGTACGCAATCTAGGAATCTTGCCCCAAATGAGTCCTCACCACTGTGTGGGTCAAGATTTATCCAATCTATCTCTTTATGATTAAAGTCTCCCATAATCAAAATCCTACATTTTTTTTCCCGTGCCATGTTAACAACTGAGTTTATGACTTCAATAGTACCTATATGACTTTCCTCATAAACTTCAAGCCTATTTTGGTTCCTTGGTGGGTTGTATACAACAATTATTATAATGCTCTCTGACCCAGTATTTATGCGAGCAACAAGAAATTCCTTGAACTCACTTTCTATAGCCAAGTTTATTTCTTCAACTTGAATCCTTTCACTTATGAGCAGTGCTATCCCTCCACCAGTCCTCTCAGATCTTTCAACCCTTAGTATTCTGAAGCCCTTAGGAAAAACTGTGACACTGTTTATGTCCTCACTCAACTTAGTCTCTGTAATTGCTACTATATCTGCGTTACTGTTGTGAATCCTATCTTTTAATTCTACTGCCTTACCAACTAATCCATCAGCATATTTGTATAACAATCTTAATGAGGCCCCATCCCCTGATCTTCTGTCATTATCTTCTTTATCTCCCCCTTGTCTGGAAGAACTGAAATGAAAATTTTTCTTCTCTTCTTCATTTCTTTCATCATTTAACCTTCTTGCCTCTTGCAACAAGTTTTTGATCTTTCCCATCTCTTCCTGTGTTCTGTATCATCTAATGAACACTTCTTTGAATTCTTGAAGGTCTTTTAGACTTTTTTTTCTCAACAATATTTCCCTACATGTTTCCCCTCTCTCAAAGGTTACTTTTGTTGGTCTCGGCTTTCCTTCCCTCAAATATTTACCTAGTTGGTGTATGTTTACAATATCCTCAGGACCACATACTACTCCAAGCTTTCTTATCAGGTCTACAACCCTAGCTTTATTTTCTTCAAGTCTCCCCTGCCATGTTGGCTCCTGGGATTCGCTTATGCCTGAGATTACCACTGTCTTCTCCTTATCAAGTGCCTGTTTGATCAGTGGGTTTGCCCTTTCCATCACAACGTCTTTCATTTTTTCGATTACTGTCTCTTTATAGTCAACTGTTTGTATGTTTTCCAGTGCCACCACCTTTACAGCCTCTTTTACTGCCACATTCCCCTTTAGTGCATCAGCAAAGGACGTTTTCATGGCATCATTTTCCATATTCAGCTCCTTGAACTCTTTTCTGAACTGTTCAATGTTTTCCTTAATCTGAACATTCCAAGCAGCAATCTCGTCTCTCTCAGAAGAGAGCAGTGAACTAACATCTAATTCCTTTAGGTTGTCATTCAGCTGTTTGTTTTTATCTTCTTGTTTAGAAATTCTAGATTCTAGTTGACTCTTTTCCCCTTCCAGCTTCTTTATTCTTTTTTCTAGTTCCTTTCTCTCCTGCCCTTGTGCTTTATTTGCTTCCTCCAAAGATCTTATTTGCTCTCTGAGTGTTTCATTCTCTTTCATTTCTCCATCCATATTCCGAATTTTATCATCAAGGCTTATAACCATTGCCTCTAAATTCTTGATTTTCTGTTTAAGTCTCCTAATGGCTACCCCTCCTACCAACCCATGGATGGGGGAGGTTTGGGACAGAGATGGCCTCATTTTTATGTTCTCCCTCTCACAGAATACAGAAAGAAGAAGAGAAAGAGGAAAAAAAAAAGAAAAACTTTTATTTAAGCTTCACACAGAATTTTTATATCTCCATATAAGTGCTATTTAGTGACTCAATTTATCTCTTTTCTGGTAACACACATCTTAACTTAAAAACTTGACCATGGTAATTTAAGGATAAAAAGAAAAAAAATGCAACAAAACAAAAGTCAAACCTGAAGGAAAATTCGAATTTGTGTCTGAGGAGGCAACCACCTGTTTCTGCTATATATTCTTCCTAACTGATAAACTCACTGTGATTACCTAATTGTGATTACCTAATTGTGTTTACGGGAAAGAGCCCAAAGCTCGTATCTTCCCGTCTCCTGATCGGTTCCATTTTAGACTTAGTGATACTTTTCATACCTGTCCTTAAAACTATGGATTGAGATAGCATTAACTACCTCCTCGCTTAGCCAATTCCAATTATCAACTACTCTTACACTGAAAAAGTATTTCCTTACATCCTGCAAACAAGTTTTCTTACGAAGCTTCAAACTATGACCTCTAGTTCTAGAGCCAGCCATATCAAAATATCGATCCATATCCACTCTATCATAACCATGAAGGAATTTAAAGACTGTCACCATATCCCCCCTCACTCTTCTAGCTTCGAGTGATGGTAATTCTAATTCCCTCAGCCTCTCATCATAACTGAGATTGCGTATTTCTGGCACCAGTTTCGTGGCATGTCTTTGAACTTTTTCAAGCTTAGCTATGTGCTTTTTCAAGTGCGGATTCCAAAAGGGGGCTGCATATTCCAGTTTTGGCCTCACATAGGTTACATAAATATTTCTGAACATTTCCTTGTCCATGTGCCTGAAGGCTACCCTTACATTTGATAAGAATGCATATGCTGCCCTTACTATGCCATTTATATGCATTTCTGGAGACAAATCTGCCAGTATGTTTACTCCTAGATCTCTCTCATTTTCTGTCTCTTGAAGTTGTACTCCAGCCACCGAGTAGTCAAGCTTGGGCCTTCTTGCACTTGTACCCATTCTCATTACCTTACATTTTGAAGTATTGAATTTCATTAGCCACTTTTCTGACCACTCATGCAGATTATTTAGATCCTCCTGATGTTCTCTACCATTGTGTCTGAGACCCTGGGCGTTCCAGTGTAGGATCCCAAGATTAGACATCTTAATGATTTAAGGAGGTGGAGGTGGTAGGAGTGGTGGTTTGTTGAGGCTGATGGTGGGTTCTGGAGACGAGGGCTTGTGCGACAATGGAATGGGCTACTTCGATGACTTGATTGTAGGCATCTTGAGGAGAGGCTTTAGTTTCGAGGAGTCGGACAGCTGACTGTATGGCTTGAATAATAATATTGGTGAGCTTATTTACTGTGAAGAGGGTTTGCTGTTGGGAAGAGGAGGCAGAGGAAGGTGTCTGGTTAGGCTGTTGGGGTGTGGGGGTATGGGATTTAAGTCTAGGGTCCCGGGACCTGGTGTGGTGAGCAGGTGTGTGTGTGGTCTGAGTGTTGCATGTGACTTTATTGCGTGTTTGAGTGTTGCATGGGGTGGAGGTGTTGGTGTGAGTGTTGCGTGAGGGGATGGTGGGAGTGTGAGTGTTGTTTGGGGGGATGGTATGAGTGTGAGTGTTGTGTAATGGGGTGGATGGAGTTGGTGTAAGGGTGGAAACTGCAGGAGGTGTGATCTGTATGTTAGGAGCTTGGTTGGTCATGTGTGGTGGGTTTTGGGTGGGGAGGTTCATTTCTAAGTATAGCAGATATAAGCTATAAGGTTGGATTCCTTTAAACCTTGTGTGGTGTGTAGTTGGTAGCGCCTTGACTTAGTAATTATAAGTCCTAGGTTCGAGTCATGGTCGGGGTAAATAATGATTCATGTTTTCACATATGTAATGTGTTTATTTAGTTATTGTATGACCCGAATGAGATTGGGAATTGAATTAAATGCAAAAATGAAGCCACGTGTGAGGTTGGGAAATCTGTAATATGAACATAGTGGCATTCAGATAAAATGCGTTCATTCCTAAGTATACCAGATATAAGCAATAAGGTTGGATTCCTTCTAACCTTGTGTGGTGTGTAGCTGGTAGCGCCTTGACTTAGTAATTATAAGTCCTAGGTTCGAGTCCCGGTTGGGGTAAATAATGATTCATGTTTTCACATATGCAATGTGCTTATTTGGTTATTGTATGACCCGAATGAGATTGAGAATTGAATTAAATATGAAAATGAAGCAACGAGTTAGGTTGGGGAATCTGTAATATGAGCATAGTGGCATTCAGATAGAATGCGTTCATTCCTAAGTATAGCAGATTTAAGCTATAAGGTTGGATTCCTTTTAACCTTCTGTGGTGTGTAGTTGGTAGCGCCTTGACTTAGTAATTATAAGTCCTAGGTTCGAGTCACGGTCGGGGTAAATAATGATTCATGTTTTCTCATATGTAATGTGCTTATTTGGTTATTGTATGACCCGAATGAGATTGGGAATTAAATTAAATGCAAAAATGAAGCTACGAGTGAGGTTGGGGAATCTGTAATATGAACACAGTGGCATTCAGATAGAATGCGTTCATTCCTAAGTATAGCAGATATAAGCTATAAGGTTGGATTCCTTTTAACCTTGTGTGGTGTGTAGTTGGTAGCGCCTTGACTTAGCAATTATAAGTCCTAGGTTTGAGTCCCGGTTGAAGTAAGTAATGATTCATGTTTTCACATATGTAATGTGCTTACTTGATTATTGTATGACCCGAATGATATTGGGAATTTAATTAAATGCGAAAATGAAGCCACGAGTGAGGTTGGGGTATCTGTAATATGAACATAGTGGCATTCAGATAGAATGCGTTCATTCCTAAGTATAGCAGATATAAGCTATAAGGTTGGATTCCTTTCAACCTTGTGTGGTGTGTAGTTGGTAGCGCCTTGACTTAGTAATTATAAGTCCTAGGTTCGAGTCACGGTCGGGGTAAATAATGATTCATGTTTTCACATATGTAATATGCTTATTTGGTTATTGCATGACCCGAATGAGATTGGGAATTGAATTACATGCAAAAATGAAGCTCGTACGAGTGAGGTTAGGGAATCTGTAATATGAACATAGTGGCATTCAGATAGAATGCGTTCATTCCTAGGTATAGCAGATATAAGCTATAATGTTGGATTCCTTTTAACCTTGTGTGGTGTGTAGTTGGTAGCACCTTGACTTAGTAATTATAAGTCCTAGCTTCGAGTCCCGGTTGGCGTAAATAATCATTCATGTTTTCACATATGTAATGTGCTTATTTTGTTATATATATATATATATATATATATATATATATATATATATATATATATATATATATATATATATATATATATATATATATATATATATATATATATATATATATATATATATATATATATATATATATATATATATATATATATATATATATATATATATATATATATATATATATATATATATATATATATATATATATATATATATATATATATATATATATATATATATATATATATATATATATATATATATATATATATATATATATATATATATATATATATATATATATATATATATATATATATATATATATATATATATATATATATATATATATATACATATACATATACATATACATATACATATACATATACATATATATGTATGTATGTACGTATGTATGTATGTATGTATGTATGTATGTATGTATGTATGTATGTATGTGATTACCTAATTGTGATTACCTAATTGTGTTTACGGGAAAGAGCCCAAAGCTCGTATCTTCCCGTCTCCTGATCGGTTCCATTTTTAGACTTAGTGATACTTATCATACCTGTCCTTAAAACTATGGATTGAGGTAGCATTAACTACCTCCTCGCTTAGCGAATTCCAATTATCAACTACTCTTACACTGAAAAAGTATTTCCTTACATCCTGCAAACAAGTTTTCTTCCGAAGCTTCAAACTATGACCTCTAGTTCTAGAGCCAGCCATATCGAAATATCGATCCCTATCCACTCTATCATAACCATGAAGGAATTTAAAGACTGTCACCATATCCCCCCTTACTCTTCTAGCTTCGAGTGATGGCAAGTCTAATTCCCTCAGCCTCTCATCATAACCGAGATTGCGTATTTCTGGCACCAGTTTCGTGGCATGTCTTTGAACTTTTTCAAGCTTAGCTATGTGCTTTTTCAAGTGCGGATTCCAAAAGGGGGCTGCATTTTCGAGTTTTGGCCTCACATAGGTTACATAAATATTTCTGAACATTTCCTTGTCCATGTGCCTGAAGGCTACCCTTACATTTGATAAGAATGCATATGCTGCCCTTACTACGCCATTTATATGTATTTCTGGAGACAAATCTGCCAGTATGTTTACTCCTAGATCTCTCTCATTTTCTGTCTCTTGAAGTTGTACTCCAGCCACCGAGTAGTCAAGCTTGGGCCTTCTTGCACTTGTACCCATTCTCATTACCTTACATTTTGAGGTATTGAATTTCATTAGCCACTTTTCTGACCACTCATGCAGATTATTTAGATCCTCCTGAAGTTCTCTACCATTGTTCTCGTTTTTTACTTTCTTCACAATCTTTGCATCATCTGCAAACATATTCATGAATGAATTTACACACTCTGGTAGGTCATTTACATATACAAGGAACAAAAGTGGCCCTAAAACTGAACCCTGTGGAACTCCACTACTAACTCTTCTCCATTCAGACACTGAGTGTCTTACTCTAACCCTCTGTTCCCTTCCTTCTAAGTAAGTTTTTATCCATTCCAAGACATTTCCAAATATTCTAGCCATTGATTGCAGCTTCCTAATAAGTCTCCCATGTGGAACAGTGTCAAACGCTTTCTGGAAGTCTAGGAATATGCAATCTGCCCAGCCCTCTCTTTCCTGTAAGATTTGGCTTACCTCATCATAAAATTCTAATAAGTTTGTTACTGTTGATCTTCCTTCTCTGAAGCCATGTTGCCTCACTGACAAAAAGTTGAAGGATTCCAAGTGAAGAGAGATATGTTTCCTTAGTAGTTTCTCCATAAGTTTGCAAACTATGCTGGTCAAGGAAACTGGTCTATAGTTCAGAGCCGTATCCCTCCTTCCCTTTTTGAAGATAGGTATCACATTTGCTTGTTTCCAGCATCTTGGAATCTCCCCCGACTCCAGTGACTCCTTAAATATGATACTTAGTGCCACTGATATTGTGTTTGCGCATTTTTTAAGCACATGAGGGGATATGTCATCAGGACCTGTAGCTTTATGAACATCTAAATCCATCAGCGCTTTGCATACCTCTGTGGCTGTAAGGTTGATGTTCTCTAATACCGGCCCTTGAGCTTCTATCACTGCAATCTGAGGGGGTGGGGTATTTTCTACTGTAAATACTGACTGAAACTCCTTGTTCAATTCTTTGCAGATCTCTTCGTCCGTCTCAGTGATGCTTCCATCCGCTCTCTTTAGCCTTAAAACCTGTTCTTTTACTTTCAGTTTTCCTCTGATAAAGCTGTGGAAAAGCTTGGGATTTTCTTTAGCCTTCCTGGTGATGTCCCTCTCATAATCTCTCTCTGCCTCTCTCCTTTTACTTAGGTAGTCATTTCTTGCTCTTTTGTAGGTTTGCCAGGCATTTATGTTTTTTCTCCTCCTATACCTTTTCCAGCATTTGTCTCTCCACTCCTTAGCTCTTTTACACCCATTATCGAACCATTTCTCTCTGGCATGAATTACACCTACTCTGGTGACAGGTATGCAGCAATCTACTATCTTCCCATATTTCTCACAAAAGATGTCATACATTTCTTGTACAGATTTGTTGTAAAATAAGGTTCTCCAGTCAATAACTGCAAAAAGCTCATTCATTTTGATGTAATCTCCTTTCGGATAGTTCCTCCTCATGTCCTCAGTGCCTCTACTCTCAGGAAGAATGCCTTCAATGATATACTCCATCAACAACACACAGTGGTCACTCTTTCCAATTGGTGGTTCATACTCAATATTTTCAATATCCAACACATTATCTGTGAACACCAGATCAAGTAGTGATGGCTCATCCCCACCCCTGGCTCTTGTTGGTTCCATTACATGTTGGTGTAGGAAATTCCCTTGTACGCAATCTAGGAATCTTGCCCCAAATGAGTCCTCACCACTGTGTGGGTCAAGATTTATCCAATCTATCTCTTTATGATTAAAGTCTCCCATAATCAAAATCCTACATTTTTTCTCCAGCGCCATGTTAACAACTGAGTTTATAACTTCAATCGTACCTATATGACTTTCCTCATAAATTTCAAGCCTATTTTGGTTCCTTGGTGGGTTGTATACAACAGTTATTATAATGCTCTCTGACCCAGTATTTATGCGAGCAACAAGAAATTCCCTGAACTCACTTTCTATAGCCAAGTTTATTTCTTCAACTTGAATCCTCTCACTTATGAGCAGTGCTATCCCTCCACCAGTCCTCTCAGATCTTTCGACCCTTAGTATTCTGAAGCCCTTCGGAAAAACTGTGACACTGTTTATGTCCTCACTCAACTTAGTCTCTGTAATTGCTACTACATCTGCCTTACTGTTGTGAATCCTATCTTTTAATTCTACTGCCTTACCAGCTAATCCATCAGCATTTGTGTATAACAATCTTAATGAGGCCCCATCCCCTGATCTTCTGTCATTATCTTCTTTATCTCCCCTTTGTCTGGAAGTATTCTGTAACGAAAATTTTTCTTCTCTTCTTCATTTCTTTCATCATTTAACCTTCTTGCCTCTTGCAACAAGTTTTTGATCTTTCCCATCTCTTCCTGTGTTCTGTATCGTCTAATGAACACTTCTTTGCATTCTTGAAGGTCTTTTAGACTTTTTTTTCTCAACAATATTTCCCTACATGTCTCCCCTCTCTCAAAGGTTACTTTTGTTGGTCTCAGCTTTCCTTCCCTCGAATATTTACCTAGTTGGTGTATGTTTACAATATCCTCAGGACCACATACTACTCCAAGCTTTCTTATCAGGTCTACAACATTAGCTTTATTTTCTTCAAGTCTCCCCTGCCATGTTGGCTCCTGGGATTCACTTATGCCTGAGATTACCACTGTCTTCTCCTTATCAAGTGCCTGTCTGATGAGTGGGTTTGCCCTTTCCATCACAACGTCTTTCATTTTTTCGATTACTTTCTCTTTATAGTCAACTGTTTGTATGTTTTCCAGTGCCACCACCTTTACAGCCTCTTTTACTGCCACATTCCCCTTTAGTGCATCAGCAAAGGACGTTTTCATGGCATCATTTTCCATATTCAGCTCCTGGAACTCTTTTCTGAACTGTTCAATGTTTTCCTTAACTGAACATTCCAAGCAGCAATCTCGTCTCTCTCAGAAGAGAGCAGTGAACTAACATCTAATTCCTTTAGGTTGTCATTTAGCTGTTTGTTTTTATCTTCTTGTTTAGAAATTCTAGATTCTAGTTGACTCTTTTCCCCTTCCAGCTTCTTTATTCTTTTTTCTAGTTCCTTTCTCTCCTGCCCTTGTGCTTTATTTGCTTCCTCCAAAGATCTTATTTGTTCTCTGAGTGTTTCATTCTCTTTCATTTCTCCATCCATATTCCGAATTTTATCATCAAGGCTTGTAACCATTTCCTCTAACTTCTTGATTCTCTGTTTAAGTCCTCTGATGACTACCCCTTCTCCCGACCCATGGGTGGGAGAGGTTTGGGACAGAGATGGCTTCATTTTTATGTTCTCCCTCTCACAGAATATAGAAAGAAGACGAGAAAGAGGAAAAAAAAAGAAAAGAGAAAAATTTCTAATTTACCTTCACACAGAATTTTTATATCTCCATATAAGTGCTATTTAGTGACTCAGTTTGTCTCCTTTCTGGTAACACACATCTTAACTTAAAAACTTGACCATGGTAATTTAAGTATAAAAAGAAAAAGAAAAACAAAAGTCAAACCTGAAGGAAAATTCGAATTTGTGTTCGAGGTGGCACCCACCTGTTTCTGTTATATATTCTTCCTAACTGATAAACTGACTTGCTAACCAAGATATGTTATCACGGGATTTAGACTTTACATTTAACTCAATATATATACAAAATAACAAAATAGCAAAAGAGAAAGCTAAAAGAAAAGCAAAAAAAATGAAGAAAATAGGACTGCTGTACTACTTGGCAACTTAACTCAGTACTGTTGACAGGTGGGTATTTGGTAATTTTTTTTTTTTTTTATTATTCAATTTTTTCGTGTATCAAACTAACTAACTAGTTAATATAAATGGGAAGGATACTGATTTTAACAATATATAGAACCACAGGATCAGGTAAAACGGCTTAAGAGCTTTCCCCAGTTTACACAAAAAATTAGGTAATGTGGTGTGATGGCTCCACGTCTGGCAACTCTTCTAGATTTCCCTCAAGGCAGAAACTGGACGGCAGCTTCTCTCTCTTCCTCACGAAAAAGTTCTCAATTTTTTTCCTTTAATATGAACAGTCTCGTCTTACAACAAATATTAGTTTTTGTACTCACGATACTCTGCAGGATTTCAGATTTATGGAAGTTATGGTAAAGTTTTCCACTAAGCACTTTAGTCACTCGAAACAGTTAAAAATTTAAGAGGAGCAATTTCGTGTGTCACTGAACGCGTGGTGTGTATGTATGTATGTATGTATGTGATTACCTAATTGTGATTACCTAATTGTGTTTACGGGAAAGAGCCCAAAGCTCGTATCTTCCCGTCTCCTGATCGGTTCCATTTTTAGACTTAGTGATACTTATCATACCTGTCCTTAAAACTATGGATTGAGATAGCATTAACTACCTCCTCGCTTAGCGAATTCCAATTATCAACTACTCTTACACTGAAAAAGTATTTCCTTACATCCTGCAAACAAGTTTTCTTACGAAGCTTCAAACTATGACCTCTAGTTCTAGAGCCAGCCATATATGTATGTATGTGATTACCTAATTGTGATTACCTAATTGTGTTTACGGGAAAGAGCCCAAAGCTCGTATCTTCCCGTCTCCTGATCGGTTCCATTTTTAGATTTAGTGATACTTATCATACCTGTCTTTAAAACTATGGATTGAGATAGCATTAACTACCTCCTCGCTTAGCCAATTCCAATTATCAACTACTCTTACACTGAAAAAGTATTTCCTTACATCCTGCAAACAAGTTTTCTTACGAAGCTTCAAACAATGACCTCTAGTTCTAGAGCCAGCCATATCGAAATATCGATCCCTATCCACTCTATCATAACCATGAAGGAATTTAAAGACTGTCACCATATCCCCCCTTACTCTTCTAGCTTCGAGTGATGGCAAGTCTAATTCCCTCAGCCTCTCATCATAACTGAGATTGCGTATTTCTGGCACCAGTTTCGTGGCATGTCTTTGAACTTTTTCAAGCTTAGCTATGTGCTTTTTCAAGTGCGGATTCCAAAAGGGGGCTGCATATTTGAGTTTTGGCCTCACATAGGTTACATAAATATTTCTGAACATTTCCTTGTCCATGTGCCTGAAGGCTACCCTTACATTTGATAAGAATGCATATGCTGCCCTTACTACGCCATTTATATGTATTTCTGGAGACAAATCTGCCAGTATGTTTACTCCTAGATCTCTCTCATTTTCTGTCTCTTGAAGTTGTACTCCAGCCACCGAGTAGTCAAGCTTGGGCCTTCTTCCACTTGTACCCATTCTCATTACCTTACATTTTGAGGTATTGAATTTCATTAGCCACTTTTCTGACCACTCATGCAGATTATTTAGATCCTCCTGAAGTTCTCTACCATTGTTCTCGTTTTTTACTTTCTTCACAATCTTTGCATCATCTGCAAACATATTCATGAATGAATTTACACACTCTGGTAGGTCATTTACATATACAAGGAACAAAAGTGGCCCTAAAACTGAACCCTGTGGAACTCCACTACTAACTCTTCTCCATTCAGACACTGAGTGTCTTACTCTAACCCTCTGTTCCCTTCCTTCTAAGTAAGTTTTTATCCATTCCAAGACATTTCCACCTATTCTAGCCATTGATTGCAGCTTCCTAATAAGTCTCCCATGTGGAACAGTTTCAAACGCTTTCTGGAAGTCTAGGAATATGCAATCTGCCCAGCCCTCTCTTTCCTGTAAGATTTGGCTTACCTCATCATAAAATTCTAATAAGTTTGTTACTGTTGATCTTCCTTCTCTGAAGCCATGTTGCCTCACTGACAAAAAGTTGAAGGATTCCAAGTGAAGAGAGATATGTTTCCTTAGTAGTTTCTCCATAAGTTTGCAAACTATGCTGGTCAAGGAAACTGGTCTATAGTTCAGAGCCGTATCCCTCCTTCCCTTTTTGAAGATAGGTATCACATTTGCTTGTTTCCAGCATCTTGGAATCTCCCCCGACTCCAGTGACTCCTTAAATATGATACTTAATGTCACTGATATTGTGTTTGCGCATTTTTTAAGCACATGAGGGGATATGTCATCAGGACCTGTAGCTTTATGAACATCTAAATCCATCAGCGCTTTGCATACCTCTGTGGCTGTAAGGTTGATGTTCTCTAATGCCGGCCCTTGAGCTTCTATCACTGCAATCTGAGGGGGTGGGGTATTTTCTACTGTAAATACTGACTGAAACTCCTTGTTCAATTCTTTGCAGATCTCTTCGTCCGTCTCAGTGATGCTTCCATCCGCTCTCTTTAGCCTTAAAACCTGTTCTTTTACTTTCAGTTTTCCTCTGATAAAGCTGTGGAAAAGCTTGGGATTTTCTTTAGCCTTCCTGGTGATGTCCCTCTCATAATCTCTCTCTGCCTCTCTCCTTTTACTTAGGTAGTCATTTCTTGCTCTTTTGTAGGTTTGCCAGGCATTTATGTTTTTCTCCTCCTATACCTTTTCCAGCATTTGTCTCTCCACTCCTTAGCTCTTTTACACCCATTATCGAACCATTTCTCTCTGGCATGAATTACACCTACTTTGGTGACAGGTATGCAGCAATCTACTATCTTCCCATATTTCTCACAAAAGATGTCATACATTTCTTGTACAGATTTGTTGTAAAATAAGGTTCTCCAGTCAATAACTGCAAAAAGCTCATTCATTTTGATGTAATCTCCTTTCGGATAGTTCCTCCTCATGTCCTCAGTGCCTCTACTCTCAGGAAGAATGTCTTCAATGATATACTCCATCAACAACACACCGTGGTCACTCTTTCCAGTTGGTGGTTCATACTCAATATTTTCAATATCCAACACATTATCTGTGAACACCAGATCAAGTAGTGATGGCTCATCCCCACCCCTGGCTCTTGTTGGTTCCATTACATGTTGGTGTAGGAAATTCCCTTGTACGCAATCTAGGAATCTTGCCCCGAATAAGTCCTCACCACTGTGTGGGTCAAGATTTATCCAATCTATCTCTTTATGATTAAAGTCTCCCATAATCAAAATCCTACATTTTTTCTCCCGCGCCATGTTAACAACTGAGTTTATGACTTCAATCGTACCTATATGACTTTCCTCATAAATTTCAAGCCTATTTTGGTTCCTTGGTGGATTGTATACAACAGTTATTATAATGCTCTCTGACCCAGTATTTATGCGAGCAACAAGAAATTCCCTGAACTCACTTTCTATAGCCAAGTTTATTTCTTCAACTTGAATCCTCTCACTTATGAGCAGTGCTATCCCTCCACCAGTCCTCTCAGATCTTTCGACCCTTAGTATTCTGAAGCCCTTAGGAAAAACTGTGACACTGTTTATGTCCTCACTCAACTTAGTCTCTGTAATTGCTACTATATCTGCCTTACTGTTGTGAATCCTATCTTTTAATTCTACTGCCTTACCAGCTAATCCATCAGCATTTGTGTATAACAATCTTAATGAGGCCCCATCCCCTGATCTTCTGTCATTATCTTCTTTATCTCCCCTTTGTCTGGAAGTATTCTGTAACAAAAATTTTTCTTCTCTTCTTCATTTCTTTCATCATTTAACCTTCTTGCCTCTTGCAACAAGTTTTTGATCTTTCCCATCTCTTCCTGTGTTCTGTATCGTCTAATGAACACTTCTTTGCATTCTTGAAGGTCTTTTAGACTTTTTTTTCTCAACAATATTTCCCTACATGTCTCCCCTCTCTCAAAGGTTACTTTTGTTGGTCTCGGCTTTCCTTCCCTCGAATATTTACCTAGTTGGTGTATGTTTACAATATCCTCAGGACCACATACTACTCCAAGCTTTCTTATCAGGTCTACAACGTTAGCTTTATTTTCTTCAAGTCTCCCCTGCCATGTTGGCTCCTGGGATTCACTTATGCCTGAGATTACCACTGTCTTCTCCTTATCAAGTGCCTGTCTGATGAGTGGGTTTGCCCTTTCCATCACAACGTCTTTCATTTTTTCGATTACTTTCTCTTTATAGTCAACTGTTTGTATGTTTTCCAGTGCCACCACCTTTACAGCCTCTTTTACTGCCACATTCCCCTTTAGTGCATCAGCAAAGGACGTTTTCATGGCATCATTTTCCATATTTAGCTCCTTGAACTCTTTTCTGAACTGTTCAATGTTTTCCTTAATCTGAACATTCCAAGCAGCAATCTCGTCTCTCTCAGAAGAGAGCAGTGAACTAACATCTAATTCCTTTAGGTTGTCATTTAGCTGTTTGTTTTTATCTTCTTGTTTAGAAATTCTAGATTCTAGTTGACTCTTTTCCCCTTCCAGCTTCTTTATTCTTTTTTCTAGTTCCTTTCTCTCCTGCCCTTGTGCTTTATTTGCTTCCTCCAAAGATCTTATTTGTTCTCTGAGTGTTTCATTCTCTTTCATTTCTCCATCCATATTCCGAATTTTTTCGGAATATGTATGTATGTATGTATGTATGTATGTATGTATGTATGTATGTATGTATGTATGTATGTATGTATGTATGTAAGTATGTATGTATGTATGTATGTATGTATGTATGTATGTATGTATGTATGTATGTATGTATGTATGTATGTATGTATGTATGTATGTATGTATGTATGTATGTATGTATGTATGTATATATATATATATATATATATATATATATATATATATATATATATATATATATATATATATATATATATATATATATATATATATATAATATTATATATATATATATATTATATCGGCGCCTGGAATGAATTCGCTTCCTCTGCCTAGAAAACTGATATTTTTATGTGGGAAAATTACAATAAATATTGAATTTTGGTGGTAAAATTGATATTACATTTAGGTATTGCTCATAATACAACTAAAAAAGAATACATAAAATTTTTCTCTTTGTTACTTTATTTGTGCTAATTATAGTATTTTATACTGCTAAAAATTATAATTGTATAATGTAAATTTTTTTTATTGTAGTTTATAGCTATATTCAAAACTTGTTTTGGAAGGTCATTACTAAAATCTATGACAACAATAGTCACTCGCATCACAACATACAATAATTTGTTATTTAATTTTATATAATTAAGCTCTATTAATTTCCATTAAATACTTTAAATTTAAATTTATAAAAATTCCAAGATAGTATTCTTTGTAAGCTTCCTGTATGAATATTGAATAAAATAAAATGCATTTCTACGACATTTTTCATTTAATGTAAGAGCACCATCTCACTACCAACGGCAACTGATTTCTTCAAGATCAGTATATCATATGATCCTGAGTTATCATTTTTACACTGAATAACAAATGATGTCTCTATTGTGATAGATATTAATAGGCATCAATTTCAACGATGGATGCACAGATGGCCACAGAGAGAAATGATGAACGCGGAATAAATCCACTGAGGAGGTCCTTAGGTGAGAACGTTTTTGAGAAATTTCTTTTTTTATTTCTTTTATCTTTGAGGGGGTGTGGAAGGGACTGCAAAGCACCCCAGTGGAAAAAGAAGAAGAAAAAGTCAGTATATCC
Source organism: Halocaridina rubra (assembly GCA_037179515.1). Lineage (NCBI taxonomy): Eukaryota > Metazoa > Arthropoda > Malacostraca > Decapoda > Atyidae > Halocaridina > Halocaridina rubra. The sequence goes on along the minus strand of JAXCGZ010017173.1, from coordinate 38,467 downwards.
AGGTCATGAAATGGGACAGAAGTCATGGTATTTGTGAGGCTGAGGATCATATTTACTTTTTAGTTACCGATGAGGTAATGTGAATCGGTAGGGGTGAAGTCCTCTAGAAAATACTTGCAAAGTTTACCCCCATTCGTGATATAGAAGCAGAAATATGGTAATTCTTTCTAAATCGGTCGATTTTGAGTCATTTCCATGAGACAAAGGTAAGGGGCTTCAATCTCGAAAACTATTCCCTTCAAAAGGAAATTATTAACATGACATTTCATATACTGATCATTAGAATAACCCATGTTTGATTTATTGTCCAATGATTGACGGACATCAACCTAATAATTACCATCCTATTTGATCAGTCTTAAATAGACTTTCCTTCACTTCTGACCTTACAAAAGATACGCAGATTTATTTTGCCAAGCTCAAGGAAGCCCCCCCCCCTAACTATGCTTCTAATCTTGCGTAGGTTAGGTCAAGTATGAAGTAAAAAAAAATAGCAGAATTGGACCTATTACTATAGATTCGAGAAAACGCTAGTAAAACAATTCTACATTATTTTGAATCTGTGATAGATCTTGGGATTCCGAAACTCTTGAAAGGTTAGGTTTACACTCATTGACCCCCTCAGAAATATAAAACTAGTCAAATAATTTTGTTTTTTGTTTTATTTTGAAGAAATTATTATTTTTTTGTTATATACCACCCTAAGTACGGAAGAATATCTCTCTCTCTCTCTCTCTCTCTCTCTCTCTCTCTCTCTCTCTCTCTCTCTCTCTCTCTCTCTCTCTCTCTCTCTCTCTCTCTATATATATATATATATATATATATATATATATATATATATATATATATATATATATATATATATATATATAATAAAACATCTGAACCATCTTGTACTTGTGGTAGATGAAGTTAATTTTATATGTTGATATATTTTTAATGAATAACAATGCCTAAATACTTGAAAATAGCAATTACTGTATATATTTAATTTTAAAATTTGTATTCTTGCTTTTTGTTTTTCACCAAGCAAACTCCTAGTAAGTTAATGCCAAAGGAATTCTTTTGATTAAATATAGAAACGTAATTTCTGCTCTTATTGTTAATATATTAAATATACTGATTATTTTAGCATATTTAGGTATCATTTTTCAAATAGAAGACTATTTAACTGACCTCAACCTCATCCCACACTCCAACATTTACCTCTGAATACTTTTGACTTTTAGTATATGCTGGAAATATAGAAAAGAGTCTACTTGCCAGCCAACAAATTTTAAGTCTTGGTTCTCAAACTCAGTTCCTTCCCAAATATTGTTCAAAAACCTAAAAGTTCGATAGCTAAAGCCAATTTTCCTATAGCAAATAATGTAAAATGGATTAAGCCGTTCCTGGATCCCATCTGATTACTTACCTGATCCTTTACAAGAGCATTTCATGCATAGATTCTTAGACAAAACCAATGAAAATCAATAAATATTACACATAAAGATTACAGAGGCGCCCCTACTTACGTAGATCCGCAGATACGAACATTGACCATCAACGCAAAAACCTACCATGTATTAATGTATATAAGACGCACCCCTACTTACGAACAACTGAGTTATGATAATTTACAGAAGTGAACAAAGACCTACCCATGTATTAATGAATATATTACTCTACTATACTGTATTATTACATTGTTTTTATTGTATTAAAATTCATTAAAACTGTGTTTTTATTGTATTAAAATTCATTAAAACTGTATACTTGTTTTATATAATAGTTTTTTTTTATGATTGTGACACCAGGACAGGCCAAAAAGAAGAAAATATAAATCTACCCTCGTCAAGCCTAGGCACGAAGAAAACAAAAAGAGAAACAGAGATGGGGAGTGTTGTGACTTGTCAGATGTGAAGGGATAATAATGCATGTGTAACGAATATCCAAGATATTCGGTGCTGATGTAGGCATAGAAAGAGAACCGTAACTGAAGGAAGACTTAACATCGAACTGTCCAGGACAGTAAGTCCACAAGACCCTTCAGCTGTAGTACTGCAACGGGCGGTTGGTGCCATGGGCCAACCTACTACATGAGATGTAACATTTCATACACTCAAGACTTTTTACATCTGCCTAACAACTGTCAGAGATTAAGAACAATATTGTTGCCAGAAATGCTTGACAGTGCAGAGGGAGTTAAAAAATGTCAAGACTCAAGATTATAAAATACTGAATGCACCATTACATAATGAAGATTACAATTCTGTAAAAGCTATTTTGTGTTAAGTGTCTTTAGCCTAAGTACTGTACATTACTGCAGATGTAAGTGCTATGCAGTACTGCTTTTAACCTAAACTCAACTTACAAACAATTCTTACTTTTTTTCGTAAGTTGAGGAGTGTCTATTTAAGATTCATTAATACTGTATATATTTTCTGTTTTATGTAGTAATTAACTGGCTTTAGGCTAACTTACACTACTTCATATGAATATTATTTACAGTACATTTTTGAGCTAAATACAACTTACAAACAATCCGTCTTATGAATGGACTTCTGGAACCTAACTTGTTCGTAAGTAGGGGAGTGTCTGTACACATTATACAGATAAAAAAAATATGGAACAGAATTAAAATTCACTGTATGTGTATGGAAGAGAGATGATTATGTAAGTAGACAGTGATGAGGATGGAGAAGGTGAGATTTGTTATTATTTGGAAAGGGAGTCCCCTTCCATAATAGCACTTTCTAGTTCTCCTTTTGCAGTTTTATCTTTATCTTTTTTGTGATTTTGCACCACTGGATTGTGCTTGGCTCAAGCTTGCAGCCTCTCCTTACTTAACCACACTTCTGTATATGACTTTTCCTTTTGAAATTACTGAACCACCCTCTGATAGCTTTGAACACATCTTTATCATCACTGATACTGGGGTTTCTCTTAACTAGGTCTTCATATAATTGCCTTGTTTTATCTCAAATCATTTCTTTTTTCATCTTTATCATGGCTTTAATTCTTTTTTTTTTTTTTTTTTTTTTTACTTCACTTAGCTTCTCTAGCCCCATGGTGGTTTATTTAATTATACTGTACAGTACTGTACTGTAAGTTTTTAAATACTCTACGGTTATGTTCTGTAATTTTTTGAAAAGTACACTGAGAGGCACTGAAAATTGAAATGAACTTTGAAACAATGAAACCCGAACAAGAATTCTTGCAAAAAGCTACACAAATGATAATCTTTCTTAAAGCATAACAAAATGTACTGCAGACTCATGCTTAAATCTGCACAAACAATTCTTTTTTATAAAACAAACAACGAAACAAGAAAACCCACTTCTAATTTGTGCATAAATCTGCATGAATAATAATTTCCAAAAGAACACAATATAATCCATTAAATTCAATAAAAGGCACATGAAGGATGCATGGAGATTTGCATGATTAATAATTGCTAAAGAAACACCTATCTTACACAGTGAAATTCTAGAAAAGATGCAGCAAATATACTTAAAAATCAGCACTAAGTTGCAACCACAACATAACTAAGTCCATCTCAACCCACATGGTGATGGTGTGGTGGCTGTGTGTTTAACAAGCCTATGGCTCAGGATTAAAATTTCCAAAGAAAGCTTGAAAACCAGGGTCAATTTGGTATAAAAAAAAAAAAAAAAAAAAAAAAAATTGGAACTGAATAGTTCATCTTTCAAGGCAGTTGAATGGAGGTTCACACACACACACACACACACACACACAAAAGACATGCCACGAAACTGGTGCCAGAAATATGCAATCTCAGTTATGGTGAGAGGCTGAGGGAATTAGACTTACCATCACTCGAAGCTAGAAGATTGAGGGGGGATATGGTGACAGTCTTTAAATTCCTTCATGGTTATGATAGAGTGGATAGGGATCGATATCTTGATATGGCTGGCTCTAGAACTAGAGGTCATAGTTTGAAGCTTCATAAGAAAACTTCTTTGCAGGATGTAAAGAAATACTTTTTTAGTGTAAGAGTAGTTTATAATTGGAATTCGCAAAGCGAGGAGGTAGTTAATTCTATGTCAATCCATAGTTTTAAGGACAGGTATGATAAGTATCACTAAGTATAAAATGGAACCGATCAGGAGACGGGAAGATACGAGCTTTGGGCTCTCCCGTAAACACAATTAGGTAATTACACACACACACACACACACACACACACACACACACACACACACACACACACACACACAAGAAAAGAGTTCCAGGAGCTGAATATGGAAAATGATGCCATGAAAACTTCCTTTGCTGATGCACTAAAGGGGAGTGTGGCAGTAAAAGAGGCTGTAAAGGTGGTGGCACTGGAAAACATACAAACAGTTGACTATAAAGAGACAGTAATCGAAAAAATGAAAGACGTGATGGAAAGGGCAAACCCACTGATCAAACAGGCACTTGATAAAGAGAAGACAGTGGTAATCTCAGGCATAAGCGAATCCCAGGAGCCAACATGGCAGGGGAGACTTGAAAAAAATAAAGCTAGGGTATAGACCTGATAAGAAAGCTTGAAGTAGTTCGTGGTCCTGAGGATATTGTAAACATACACCAACTAGGCATATATTCGAGGGAAGGAAAGCCGAGACCAACAAAAGTAACCTTTGAGAGAGGGGAAACATGTAGGGAAATATTGTTGAGAAAAAAAAGTCTAAAAGACCTTCAAGAATTCAAAGAAGTGTTCATTAGACAATTCAGAACACAGGAAGAGATGGGAAAGATAAAAAACTTGTTGGAAGAGGCAAGAAGGTTAAATGAGGAAAGAAATGAAGAATAGAAGAAAAATTTTCATTTCAGAGTTCTTCCAGACAAAGGGGAGATAAAGAAGATAATGACAGAAGATCAGGGGATGGGGCCTCATTAAGATTGTTATACAAATATGCTGATGGATTAGCTGGTAAGGCAGTAGAATTAAAAGATCGGATTCACAACAGTAATGCAGATATAGTAGCAATTACAGAGACTAAGTTGAGTGAGGACATAAACAGTGTCACAGTTTTTCCTAAGGGCTTCAGAATATTAAGGATCGAAAGATCTGAGAGGACTGGTGGAGGGATAGCACTACTCATAAGTGAAAGGATTCAAGTTGAAGAAATAAACTTGGCTATAGAAAGTGAGTTCAAGGAATTTCTTGTTGCTCGCATAAATACTGGGTCAGAGAGCATTATAATAACTGTTGTATATAACCCACCAAGGAACCAAAATAGGCTAGAAGTTTATGAGGAAAATCATATAGGTACTATTGAAGTCATAAACTCATTTGTTAACATGGTACGGGAGAGAAAATGTAGGTGTTTGATTATGGGAGATTTTATTCATAAAGAGATAGATTGGATAAATCTTGACCCACACAGTGGTGAGGACTTATTCGGGGCAAGATTCCTAGATTGCGTACAAGGGAATTTCCTACACCAACATGTAATGGAACCAACGAGGGCCAGGGGTGGGGATGAGCCATCACTACTTGATCTAGTATTCACAGATAATGTGTTGGATATTGAAAAAATTGAGTATGAACCACCAATTGGAAAGAGTGACCACTGTGTGTTGTTGATGGAGTATATCATTGAAGATATTCTGCCTGAGAGTAGAGGCACTGAGGACATGAGGAGGAACTATCCAAAAGGAGATTACATCAAAATGAATGAGCTTTTTGCAGTTATTGACTGGAGAACCTTATTTTACAACAAATCTGTACAAGAAATGTATGATATCTTTTGTGAGAAATATGGGAAGATAGTAGATTGCTGCATACCTGTCACCAAAGTAGGTGTAATTCATGCCAGAGAGAAATAGTTCGATAATGAGTGTAAAAGAGCTAAGGAGTGGAGAGACAAATGCTGGAAAAGGTATGAGGAGAAAAAACATAAATGCCTGGCAAACTTACAAAAGAGCAAGAAATGACTACCTAAGTAAAAGGAGAGAGGCAGAGAGAGACTATGAGAGGGACATCACCAGGAAGGCTAAAGAAAATCCCAAGCTTTTCCACAGCTTTATCAGAGGAAAACTGAAAGTAAAAGAACAGGTTTTAAGGCTAAAGTGAGCGGATGGAAGCATCACTGAGACAGATGAAGAGATCTGCAAAGAATTGAACAAGGAGTTTGTCAGTATTTACAGTAGAAAATATCCCACCCCCTCAGATTGCAGAGATAGAAGCTTAAGGGCCGGTATTAGAGAACATCAACCTTACAGCCACAGAGGTCTGCAAAGCGCTGATGGAGTTAGATGTTCATAAAGCTACAGGTCCTGATGACATATCCCCTCATGTACTTAAAAAATGTGCAAACTCAATATCAGCGGCACTGGGTATCATATTTAAAAAGTCACTGGAGTCAGGGGAGATTCCAAGATGCTGGAAACAAGCAAATGTGATACCTATCTTCAGAAAGGGCAGGAGGGATACGGCTCTGAACTATAGACCAGTTTCCTTGACCAGCATAGTTTGCAAAGTTATGGAGAAACTACTAAGGAAACATATCTTTCTTCACTTGGAATCCTTCAACTTTTTGTCAGTGATACAACATGGCTTCCGAGAAGGTAGATCAACAGTAACAAACTTATTAGAATTTTATGATGAGGTAAGCCGAATCTTACAGGAAAGAGAGGGCTGGGCAGATTGCATATTTCTAGACTTCCAGAAAGCGTTTGACACTGTTCCACATGGGAGACTTATTAAGAATCTGCAAGCAATGGCTAGAATAGGTGGAAATGTCTTGGAATGAATAAAAACTTACTTAGAAGAAAGGGAACAGAGGGTTAGAGTAAGACACTCAGTGTCTGAATGGAGAAGAGTTAGTAGTAGAGTTCCACAGGGTTCAGTTTTAGGGCCACTTTTGTTCCTTGTATATGTAAATGACCTACTAGAGTCTGTAAATTCATTCATGAATATGTTTGCAGATGATGCAAAGATTGTGAAGAAAGTAGGAAAGGAGAACAATGGTAGAGCACCTCAGGAAGATCTAAATAGTCTGCATGAGTGGTCAGAAAAGTGGCTAATGAAATTCAATACTTTAAAATGTAAGGTAATGAGAGTGGGTACAAGTGCAAGAAGACCCAAGCTTGACTACTCGGTGGCTGGAGTACAACTTCAAGAGACAGAAAATGAGAGAGATCTAGGAGTAAACATGCTGGCAGATTTGTCTCCAGAAATACATATAAATGGCATAGTAAGGGCAGCATATGCATTCTTATCAAATGTAAGGGTAGCCTTCAGGCACATGGACAAGGAAATGTTCAGAAATATTTATGTAACTTGTGTGAGGCCAAAACTTGAATATGCAGCCCCCTTTTGGAATCCATACTTGAAAAAACACATAGCTAAGCTTGAAAAAGTTCAAAGACATGCCGCGAAACTGGTGCCAGAAATACGCAATCTTAGTTATGATGAGAGGCTGAGGGAATTAGACTTACCATCACTCGAAGCTAGAATATTGAGGGGGGATATGGTGACAGTCTTTAAATTCCTTTATGGTTATGATAGAGTGGATAGGGATCGATATTTTGATATGGCTGGCTCTAGAACTAGAGGTTATAGTTTGAAGCTTCGTAAGAAAACTTCTTTGCAGGATGTAAGGAAATACTTTTTCAGTGTAAGAGTAGTTGATAATTGGAATTCGCTAAGCGAGGAGGGAGTTAATGCTATCTCAATCCATAGTTTTAAGGACAGGTATGATAAGTATCTAAGTATAAAATGGAGCCGATCAGGAGACGGGAAGATACGAGCTTTGGGCTCTTTCCCTTAAACACAATTAGGTAATTACACCACACACACACACACACACACACACACACACACACACAGGAAATAAGGTGTTTGGAGGAAGCAAACAAAGCACAAGGGCAGAAGATTAAAGATCTTGAAAAACGAATAAAGGCTTGAAGGGGAAAAGAGCGAACTAGAAACCAGAATTTCTAAACAAGAAGATAACAACAAACAGTTGAATGACAACCTAAATGAATTAAATGTTAGTTCACTGCTCTCTTCTGAGAGAGACGAGATTGCAGCTGGGAATGTCCAGATTTAGGAAAGCATCGAACAGTTTAGAAAAGAATTTCAGGAGCTGAATACGGAACATGATGCCATGAAAACTCTATTTGCTGATGCACTAAAGGGGAATGGGGCAGCAAAAGAGGCTGTGAAGGTGGTGGCACTGGAAAGCATATTAAACAGTTGACTATGAAGAAACAGTAATAGAAAAAATGAAAGACGTTGTGATGGAAAGGGCAAATCCACTGATTAAACCGGCACTTGATAAAGATTAGACAGTGGTAATCTCAGGCATAAGCGAATTCCAGGAGCCAACATGGCAGGAGTGACTTGAAGAAAATAAAGCTAGGGTTGTAGACCTGATAAGAAAGCTTGGAGTAGTTTGTGGTCCTGAGGATATTGTAAACATTCACCAACTAGGTAAATATTCGAGGGAGGGAAAGCTGAGACCAACAAAAGTAACCTTTGAGAGAGAGGACACATGTAGAGAAATACTGATGAGGAAAAAAGTCTAAAAGACCTTAAAGAATTCAAAAAAAGTGTTCATTAGACGGTACAGAACACAGGAAGAGATGAAAAGGATAAAAAACTTGTTACAAGAGGCAAGAAGGTTAAATGAGGAAAGAAATGAAGAAAAGAAGAAAAATTTTCATTTCAGAGTTCTTCCAGACATAGGGGAGATAAAGAAGATAATGACAGTGGAATTAAAAGATAGGATTCACAACAATATGGCAGATATAGTAGCAATTACAGAGACTAAGTTGAGTGAGGACATAAAGCAGTGTCACAGTTTCGCCTAAGGGCTTAGAATATTAAGGGTTGAAATATCTGAGAGGACTGGTGGAGGGATAGCACTGCTCATAAGTGAGAGGATTCAGGTTGAAGAAATAAACTTGGCTATAGAAAGTGAGTTCAAGGAATCTCTAGTTGCTCGCATAAATACTGGCTCAGACAGCATTATAATAACTGTTGTATATAACCCGCCAAGGAACCAACATAGGCTATAAATTTATGAGGAAAGTCACATAGGTACTATTGAAGGTGTAAACATGGCACAGGAGAGAAAATGAATGTGTTTGATTATGGGAGATTTTAATCATAAAGAGATAGCTTGGATAAATCTTGACTCACACAGAGGTGAGGACTCATTCAGGGCAAGATTCCTAGATTGCGTACAAGGGAATTTCCTACACAAACATGTACTGGAACCAACGAGGGCCAGGGGTGGGGACTAGCCTACACTACTTGATCTAGTATTCACAGATAAAAGTGTTGGATATTGAAAAAATTGAGTATGAACCATCAATTGGAAAGAGTGACCACTGTGTGTTGTTATAGAGTATATCATTGAAGATGTTCTGCCTGAGATTAGAGGCACGGAGGATATGAGGGGGAATTATTTGAAAGGAGATTACATCAAACTGAATGAGCTTTTTGCAGTTATTGATTGGAGGACCTTATTTTACAACAAATTTGTACAAGAAATGTACGACATCTTTGGTGAGAAATATGGGAAGATAGTAGAATGCTGCATACCTGTCACCAAAGTAGGTGTAATTTATGCCAGAGAGAAATGGTTCGATAATGAGTGTAAAAGAGCTAAAGAGTGGAGAGACAAATGCTGGAAAATGTATAGGAGAAAAAACATAAATGCCTGGCAAACCTACAAAAGAGCAAGAAATGATTACCTAAGTAAAAGAAGAGCAGCATAGAGAGACTATGAAAGGGACATCATCAGGATTGCTAAAGAAAATCCCAAGCTTTTCCACAGTTTTATCAGAGGAAAACTGAAGGTAAAAGAACAGGTTTTAAGGCTTAAGAGATCGGATGGAAGCATCACTGAGACGTATGAAGAGATCTGCAAAGAATTGAACATGGAGTTCCAATCATGATTTACAATAGAAAATACCCCACCCCCTCAGATTGCAGAGATAGAAGCTCATGGGCCAGTATTAGAGAACATCAACTTTTCAGCCGCAGAGGTATGCAAAGCACTGATGGAGTAAGATGTCCATAAAGTTACAGGTCCTGATGATATATCTCCTCATGTATTAAAATAATGCACAAACTCCATATCAGTAGCAATAAGTATCTTATTTAAAAAGTCACTGGAGTCAGGGGAGATTTCAAGATGCTGGAAACAAGCGAACGTGATACCTTTCTTCAAAAAGGGAAGGAGGGATACGGCTCTGAACTATAGACCAGCTTCCTTGACCATCATAGTTTGCAAAGTTATTGAGAAACTACTAAGGAAACCTATCTTTCTTTACTTGGAATCCTTCAACTTTTTGTCAGTGATACAACATGGCTTCAGAGAAGGTAGATCAACAGTAACAAACTTATTAGAATTCTATGATGAGGTAAGCCGAATCTTATAGGAAAGAGAGGGTTGGGCAGATTGCATATTCCTAGACTTCCAGAAAGCATTTGGCACTGTTCCACACGGGAGACTTATTAAGAATCTGCAAGCAATGGCTAGAATAGGTGGAAATGTCTTTGAATGGATAAAAACTTACGTAGATGGATGGGAACAGAGGGGTAGAGTAAGAAACTCAGTGTCTGAATGGAGAAGAGTTAGTAGTGGAGTTCCACAGGGTTCAGTTTTAGGGCCACCTTTGTTCCTTGTATATGTAAATGACCTACCAGAGTCTATAAATTCATTCATTAATATGTTTCCAGATGATGCAAGGATTGTGAAGAATGTAAGAAACGAGACAATGGTAGAGAACTTCAGGAGATCTAAATAGTCTGCATGAGTGGTCAGAAATGTGGCTAATGAAAGTTAATACTTCAAAATGTAAGGTAATGAGAGTGGGTACAAGTGCAAGAAGGCCCAAGCTTGATTACTCGGTAGCAGGAGTACAACTTCAAGAGACAGAAAATGAGAGAGATCTAGGAGTAAACATACTGGCAGATTTTTCTCCAGAAATACTATAAATGGCATAGTAAGGGCAGCATATGCTTTCTTATCAAATGTAGGGGTAGCCTTCAGGCACATGGACAAGGAAATGTTCAGAAATATTTATGTAACCTATGTGAGGCCAAAACTTGAATATGCAGCCCCCATTTGGAATCCACACTTGAAAAAGCACATAGCTAAGCGTGAAAAAGTTCAAAGACATTCCACAAAACTGGTGCCAGAAATACACAATCTCAGTTATGATGAGAGGCTTAGGGAATTAGACTAACCATCACTCGAAGCTAGAATATTGAGGGGGGATATGATGACAGTCTTTAAATTCCTTTATTATTATGAAAGAGTGGATACGGATCGATATTTTGATATGGTTGGCTCTAGAACTAGAGGTCATTGTTTGAAGCTTTGTAAGAAAACTTATTTGCAGGATGTAAGGAAGTACTTTTTAAGTGTAAGAGTAGTTGATAATTGGAAATTGCTAAGCGAGGAGGTAGTTAATGCTAACTCAATCGATAGTTTTAAGGACAGGTATGATAAGTCTCACTAAGTACAAAATGGAACAGATCAGGAGACGGTAAAATACGAGCCTTGGGCTCTTTCCCGTAAGCAAAATTAGGTATTGACACACACACACACACACTCTCTCTCTCTCTCTCTCTCTCTCTCTCTCTCTCTCTCTCTCTCTCTCTCTCTCTCTCTCTCTCTCTCTCTCCTCTCTCTCTCTCTCTCTCTCTCTCTCTCTCTCTCTCTTTATTTATTTATATATGAACGGGGTCCTCGTTTAATGTCAGGGTTCCGTTCCTGACAGCTGACTTAAAGCCAATTTCGACGTAAATCAGAACACTTGTATTTGTACCTAGGTCCTTCAGCGTATGTTCAATATAAATAATTTAAAACATTGGACAAAAATATATGTTCGTAATCTACGCTAAAAAGACACTAACACTAATCTTACCCTTTAAGCTAATGTTTAATCTATAGCAATAAAGTTTTTGTTGTGAGATACAGGTACTGTATAATAAAACTACACTTATAAACTTAAAAAATATCTGTACCGTATTACGCTAATATTGTATAGTACGAAACTGTGGATACTGTATTGTTTTACTCATGTGGTTTGCTTACTTAGAGAGGGAGAGACTGGCTCATTAGGAAGAAGCTGGAGAGGCAGCAGTTGAGGAGACTGAGGCAGGTGAGTATGGATAGGCAAAAGAACATACAATTCAGTACATAATCTATAGAAAAAAATACTGTACTATAAGTTCTCATTGTAAGATAATGTATAATAAAACTACACTTATAGACATAAAAAGATTATATAAAACTGTAGGTACTGTAGTACTTACTTTTACTCATGTGGTTTGATGATCGTGGCCACAGATGTACAGGCTAATCCGAGATTGTGGCCAATGTTTGTAGTAGATTCTCCCTTTTCGGCATGGTTTACTACTTCAGATTTAATTTCCATGGTGATGGCTTTTGTTTTCCTAGTGGCACTACCATCAGAACTATCACTAACATGCTTTGGAGGCATAGTAATGCCGCTTGTTGCCTGATTTTTACACTACGCTCGACAAACTATTTCAAATGAAATTGTATTTACGGCTATGTGTTTTTTTTTAATTCTATAGAAGAGAGGAGGTGAAAAGGGCATTGTATGAAGTGAAAGCAGGTAAAGCACCTGGCATGGATGGTGTGAGAGCGGCGATGTTGAAAGAAGGGGGTGTGACTGTACTGGAATGGTTAGTGAGTGTTTAATATATGCTTTATGTTGTCAGTGGTGCCAGTGGAATGGGTGATTGCTTGTATAGTGCCCCTATACAAAGGTAATGGAGATGTGTATGAATGCAGTAATTTTAGGGGTATAAGTTTGTTGAGTGTGGTAGGAAAAGTGTATGGTAGGATATTGATTAATAGGATTAGGAATAAGACAGAAAATGTGATCGCGGAAGTGCAGAGTGGTTCTAGGAGAGGTAGAGGTTGTACAGATCAGATTTTTATTGTTAGGCAGTTTTGTGAGAAATATTTGCAAAGGGTAAGGATGTGTATTTTGCATTTTTGGATCTTGAGAAAGCGTATGATAGAGAGGCAGTGTGGAATGTTTTGAGGTTATATGGAATTGATGGTAAACTGTTGCCTGCAGTGAAGAGTTTGTATGAGGGCAATAGAGCTTGTTTAAGGGTAGGGAATGAAGTGAGTGAGTGTAGGACTGAGACAGGGATGTGTGATGTCACCTAGGCTGTTCAATTTGTATATTGATGGAGTCGTAAGAGAGGTGAATGAGCGAGTGCGTGGTCGTGGTTTGAGAATGGTAGATGGGGATGATAACGAGTGGGAGCTGAATCAGTTGCTGTTTGCAGATGATACTTTGGTGGTGGTTTTTGTCAGTTAGTGTCAGAATTTGGAATGGTGTGTGAGAGAAGGAAGTTGCGAGTGACTGTGGGAAAGAGTAAGGTTATGAGGTGTACAAGAAATGAGGATGGTGCTGGATTGAATGTTATGTTGATTGGAGAGACACTTGAGGAAGTTGATCACTTTAAGTATTTAGGCTTGGTTATAGCTGCAAATGGTGGAGTGGAAGCAGATGTGTGTCACAGAGTGAATGAAGGATGTAAAGTGTTGGGTGCGTTGAAAGGAGTGATGAAGAATAGAGGTTTGGAAATGAATGTTAAGAAAGTTTTGTATGAGAAAGTGGTTGTGCCAGCTGTGATGTATGGATCAAAGTTATGGGGGTATGAAAGTCAGTAAGAGACGGAAACTAAATGTGTTTGAGATGAAATGCCTGAGGAGTATGATTGGTGTATCTCGGTTGGATAGAGTTAGGAATGAAGTGGTGAGAGCAAGAATGGGTGTGAGGAGAGAATTTGCAGACAGAGTAGATATGAATGTTCTGAGATGGTTTGGCCATATGGAAAGGTGGATGATGAAAGACTGCTGAAAAAGGTGATGAATGCGAGTTGATGGGAGAAATGCTAGAGGGAGGCCTAGGTTTGGATGGATGGATGGAGTAAGGAGAGCCCTGAATGATAGGAGGATGGATGTGAGGGAAGCAAGCGAGCGTGCTAGGAATAGGAATGAGTGGCGAGCGATTGTGACGCAGCTCTGATGGGCATCTGCTATTACAATGGGGCTGCATCTTACAGAGGTAGCCCTGTGGTAGGGGAAGTGGGGGAGTTGACAGTTATGAAGCGACACAGGTTGTAGAAGAGCCGGGAAGATAGCCTGTGGCACTCCAGCAGTGCCATCTGAACGGTCGCTAGCTCCCTTGTCATTGCCCATAGAGCAAAGTAATCCCCCTATTGTTTCATTTTTTTTTATGTCGTCTACCCCCCAATTGGGGGAGACATCCTAAGTAGATAGATATAATTTTTCAATATAAACAAATAAATACATAAAGCCATTAACTTGATAATTACGAATACAGTATAGCTGTGTTTGCTAGTTTTGTATTTGTGTATTTCGAAAAATGTCGTATTTACAGCTATGTGTTTGGTATTTTTTTTTAAATTCAATATAATTCTTCAATATAACCAAATACTATATATAAAATATTAAATAAAAAATAAATAAAGCCATTAACTTGATAAATACGAATATAGCGGTGTTTGCTAGCTTTGTATTGGTGTGTATATTGAATAAATTCATATTTAGATCTTTTCTTTTTTTTAAATTCGATATAATCTTTCAATACTGTATAACCAAGTATATAAACAAATAAAAAAGAAAGCCATTTTAACTTTATGAATATGAATTCAGCTGTGTTTGCTAGCTTTGCGATTGTGTGTATTTTGAGTAACATCGTATTTGGATCTATATGTTTGTTTTTCTTTTTAAATTTATGATCCTTCAATATAGCGAAATATGTAAACAAATAAAAATATAATGCCATGAACTTGATAAATTTGAATACAGCATTGCTTCTAGCTATATATTCCTCAGCCGCTCTCACAAACTATTTTAGTGTGCGGTTTAAATATACCACACTAGCAAGGTAGGTCGAAAAATAACTTGATTCAAAATTTATAAATTACTTTTTGGCCTTTGTGGTAATGTCGGAACTACGTTATGTGAGGACTTACTGTATATACAGTAATCCCTCGCTATATCGCGATTCACCTACCGCGAATTCAGTGCATCGCGTGTTTTTTTGGCGAGTTTTATATATATATATATATATATATATATATATATATATATATATATATATATATATATATATATATATATATATACACCTAGTTCTCAGAATAACGCCTAGATAGGTTCTCAGAAGTGTCGGGTAAATGGAAAATCGCGTGAAAAAACAAGTTATTTTCCATTGGAAACAATGATAAAGGGCATAGATACGTTCCAAACCTTACATAGACACACCATGCCAAAGATATAAGATAAGTAAAAAACGTATTTTATTACTACATAGCAAAGCAGAAAGCCCTGTATCTATTTTTAAGAGTATACAAAAGATATTCATATTCACTTTACAGCTAGTAATTGACATACATTACTGTGCTTTACTCTATTATGCAGTGGGCAACAGTCATGCAGTACACTGGGACATGCATGGTGGCAGTGAGCAAGTAACTTATGTGGTAGAAATGGAGGAGGATGCAGGAGAACGAACCTCTATCTACAAATGTATACAAAAATAAAATAAAAATTATAAATAACCAAAGCAAGACTAAAAAACGAAAAAAAAAATTAATTATGCAATGCCTAAATCTACCATATGACAGATTACAAAAACTTAATCTACATTCTCTAGAGAGGCACAGAGTTAGGGGGATATGATTGAGGAGTATAAGTAGTTTAAAGGGATTAACAAGGGTGATATTAATAAAGTTTTAAAAATTCATGATCAAACCAGAACTCGTAATTGGTAATTGATTTAATCTTGATAAATTTAGGTTCAGAAGGGAAATTGGTGAAAATTGGCTTGGTAATACCGTAGAGTATTCCTAGTAGGATAATAAATGCCAATACCTTAGACACCTTCAAATGTAGATTAGATAGACATATGACAGAGGTAGGGTGGGTGTATATATAATGTATAATGATGATGATCTTTTCTTATCGTAATCCTCTTTGTACTTGCGGAAGAAGCCTCCGCGGGCGCTTATTTACTTTTTTATTTGGGGGGGGGGCATTATACGCGAAATTAAAATTTTTTACTATTATTATTTGGGGGCGTTATTGCAATTTCGCGGATAAAAAAATCTTGCATAAAAGGAACAAGATATATATATATATATATATATATATATATATATATATATATATATATATATATATATATATATATAATATATATATATATATATATATATATATATATATATAAATATATATATACCTAGTTCTCAGAATAACGCCTAGATAGGTTCTCAGAAGTGTCGGGTAAATGGAAAATCGCATGAAAAAGCGAGTTATTTTCCATAGGAAACAATGATAAAGGGCATAGATACGTTCCAAACCTTACATAGACACACCATGCCAAAGATGTAAAATAAGTAAAAAACATTTTATTACTGCATATCAAAGCAGAAAGCCCTGTATCTATTTTTAAGATATTCATATTCACTTTACAGCTAGAAATTAACACATTACTATACTTTCTTATGCAGTGGGCAACAGTTATACAGAACACTGGGACATGCATGGTGGCAGTGAGCAAGTAAGTTATGTGGTAGAAGAGGAGGAGGATGCAGGAGAACGAACCTCTATCTGCAAATGTATACAAAGATAAAATAAGAATTATAAATAACCAAAGCAATACTAAAAAACGAAAAAAAAAAATTATGCAGTGCCTAAATCTACCATATAGCAGAATAAAAAAACTTAATCTACATTCTCTAGAGAGGCACAGAGTTAGGGGGGATATGATTGAGGTGAATAAATGATTTAAAGGGATTAACAAGGGTAATATTAATAAAGTTTTAAAAATTCATAATCAAACCAGAACTCGTAATGGGTAATGGATTTAATCTTGATAAATTTAGTTTCAGAAGTGAAATTGGTGAAAATTGGCTTGGTAATACCGTCGAGTATTCCTAGTAGGATAATAAATGTCAATACCTTAGACACCTTCAAATGTAGATTAGATAGACATATGACAGAGGTAGGGTGGGTGTATATATAATGTATAATGATGATGATCTTTTCTTATCGTAATCCTCTTTGTACTGTGGAAGAAGCCTCCGCGGGTGCTTATTTACTATATGAATTTTTTTTTTTTTTTTAAATATAGTAAATAAGCACCCACGGAGGCTTCTTCCACCAGTACAAAGAGGATTACGATAAGAAAAGATCATCATCATTATACATTATATACACACCCACCCTGTTGGGTAGAATAGAATGTTGGAGAGAGAGAGAGAGAGAGAGAGAGAGAGAGAGACATCTTTAATTAACTCTTGTTCATTCAACCAAAACTGCATTATTTATTGTAAAAATAATGGTTTAATTACAAATTCGTAATAAGAATGATAATAATAATAATAATAATCTCCACAATCATCATCAAAGGAAAATTATTGTTAAAAATAACAATAATAATAAGATCTAAGGAGAATTTTTGGAATAGACATCATGAGAGTAATGCAGAGGTATATTAAAACCCAGCAGAGAGCTGGATATTCATTACACATCTTTTATAATCCCTTCACATCTGACAGGTCATTACACTCTCCATCTGTTTCTCTTTACAGCCTGATAAAGGCTGTTTTATTTTATAAGTTTTTGGTCCATCCTGGTGTCACAATAATCTTTAAAAAAAGATATATATATATATATATATTTTTTTTTTTTTTTTGGGGGGGGGTTATTCGCGAAATCCGAGTTTTTTACTATTATTTTTGGGGGGCATTATTGCAATTTCGCAGATAAAAAATGGGATAAAAGGAACAAGGTGTATATACACACACACCTAGTTCTTAGAATAATGCCTAGATAGGTTCTCAGAAGTGTCGGGTAAATGGAAAATCACGTGAAGAAACGAGTCATTTTCCATAGGAAATAATGATAAAGGGCATAGATACATTCCAAACCTAACATAGACACACCATGCCAAAGATATAACATAAGTAAAAAAACATTTTATAACTACATAAAGCAGAAAGCCCTGTATCTATTTTTAAGAGTATACAAAAGATATTCATATTCACTGTACAGCAAGAAATTAACATACAGTACTGTACTGTACTCTATTATGGGTAGAAGAAGAGGAGGATGCAGGAAAACAAACCTCTATCTGCAAATGTAAACAAAGATAAAATAAAAACTATAAATAACCAAAGCAAGACTAAAAAACGAAAAAGACTAAAAAACTAAAAAAAAAAAAATATTATGCAACGCCTGAATTACTGTAAAAAAAAAAAAAAAAGATGACACATTCCACTCACTATTATACGGTGAGAAACAGGTATTGAATGCGTGAGGTGGCAGTGAGAACTTGACATAAGCAGTATAAACCGGTATTAGAAGAGGAGAATGAACTTCTATCTGCCAAACGCAAGAAACATTTAACAAAAGCAACTAGCCATGATATTATAGTACAGGTATACAGTAATCCCTCGTTTATCGTGGGGGTTCGGTTCCGGGACCGGCCGCGAGAGGTGAATTTCCGCGAAGTAGGAACACCTTAAAAAGAAAAAAAAAATTTTTTTTTCCCTTTTTTTTTTTTTTTTTTTTTTTTTTTACACCTTCCACGAGTACAAAGAGGATTACGATAAGAAGAGATCATCATCATCATTATATATATATATATATATATATATATATATATATATATATATATATATATATATATATATATATATATATATATATATATATATATATATATATATATATACACAGTGTTTCCCCGGTTATTTGCGTTTCTTGGTTCGTGTTCTCACTGTATCTCGTTTTTTTTTATAAATTATTATTTTATTTTATGTGTATATGCAAAAATATTAAAATAAAAAAAAAATTCTCGGTATTTTCATTTTTTTTTATTGAAAAAACATATTTCATTATCTAATTGATAAAAAAAATTTATTTCCCAGCCTACGAATAATAAAACCGTAAAAAATAGTAAAAAACATAAATTTAGATAGATAGATACGTTTATTGACCATCTATTTTGAAAAGTACAGTATAATCTTTACAAAAGGAATATTTGGTCCAAATTACAATGAATAAATACAATTGATTTTGTACAATCATCAAATAAGTAAATGAATTTTAAATTAATATACATTGTACTAATAACTGAATGATATATGTACGTACATTATAACTCAGTATTGCATCATGCGAAATAGTGTTCGATAGCGTACAATGTATTGGGGTCGCAGCTACGTGAGCTAACATATATATTTATATTTCCAGTAGTTTCATGATTTTATTGATAAAAAAAATGTATTTATTAGCCTAAGAATAATAAAACAGTAAAAAATAGTAAAAAACATAAATACTAACAGTATTGCAACATGTAAAATACGATACCGCTATCAGCATTTCGGACAAAGACTTGTTCAGTCTAACTCACGTGTGCGCTGTGCACGTTGTGCTTATTAAACGTTTTGCTTGTGTTCGATAGCGTACAATGTATTGGGGTCGCAGCTGCGTGAGCTAGCATATATATTTATATTTCCAGTAGTTTCATGATTTTATTGATAAAAAAAACGTATTTATTAGTCTAAGAATAATAAAACAGTAAAAAATAGTAAAAAACATATATACTAACAGTATTGCAACATATAAAATACGATACCGCTATCAGCGTTTCGGACAAAGGCTTCCACCATCTTCCATTGTCTCGCCTCACTCATGTGCGCCATTCACGTTGTGCTTATTATTATTAATATGTTTTGCTTGTGATTTTTTACTCGCATATTTTAACCTTTGCAATGCCTCCCAAGCATCCTTCATCTTCTAAGGCTTCTTGTAGTGAGCCTAAGCGGCAAAGGAAAATGATAACCATTGTAGATAAAGTGAAACTCTCAGATATGTTGAAAGAAGGAAAAAAGTTTGTGGATGTCGGCCGCTATTTTACGTAAACGTAAAAATTATTGTAAAATACTGTACCTATGTATGTCACATCATCATCACCTCATTCACGGTAAGTTTTCCTATCACTTTCATAGAAAATTACGTTGCTTGCTGTTATTTATAATGTAAAGGGTGTTTTTTTAACAGTACAGGGAGGGTTTATATAGTGTAAACGTAAAAATATATTTAAATATCTATGTACACATAGGCTGATCCTACTCCGCGGTTTTCCTGGTTCGCGCCGGGTCCCGGAACCGAACTACCGCGATAAGGGAGTGAACACTGTATATATATATATATATATATATATATATATATATATATATATATATATATATATATATATATATATATATATATATATATATATATATATATATATATATATATATTGACATTTATTATCCTACTAGGAATCCTGTTCCATGCATGATACTCTATGGTATTACCAAGCCAATTTTCACCAATTTCCCTTCTGAACCTAAATTTATCAAGCTTAATTCCATTACCCATTACGAGTTATGGTTTGATCATGAATTTTTAAAACTTTATTAATTATCACCCTTGTAATGACCTGTCAGATGTGATGGTATTATAAAAGATGTGCAATGAATATCCAGCTCTCTGCTGGGTTCTAATATACCTCTGCATTACTTTCATGATGTCTATTCCAAAAATTCTCCTTAGATATTATTATTATTATTATTATTTTTAAGAATAATTTTCCTTTGATGATGATTGTGGAGATTATTATTAATATCATTATTATTACGAATTTGTAATTAAACCATTATTTTTACAATAAATAATGTAGTTTTGGTTGAATGAACAAGAGTTAATTAAAGATGTCTCTCTCTGTCTCCAACATTCTATTCTACCCAACCCCCCACACTCTCTTTGTCCCAGCCAACTAGGGAGGGGCACTGTACACAGTTATTATAGTAAATAAACCAACAGATGTACAATGATGAGCCCTTAATAATAATAATAATAATAATGATGATGATAATAATCTCCACAATCATCATCAAAGGAAAATTATTGTTGCCAATAATAATAATAATAATAATAATAATAATAATAATAATAATAAGATCTAAGGAGAATGATTGGAATAGACATCATGAAAGTAATGCAGAGGTATATTAAAACCCAGCAGAGAGCTGGATATTCATTACACATCTTTTATAATTCCTTCACATCTGACAGGTCATTACACTCTCCATCTCTGTTTCTCTTTACAGCCTGATAAAGGCTGTTTTATTTTATCATTTTTTGGCCCATTCTTGCGTCACAATAATGTTAAAAGAAAAAAGAAAAGAAAAATTATTTTATAACTTTTTTAAATTTTTTTTTGCCAAAAAAAAATCCGCGATAGAGCGAGGGATTACTGTACTGTTATCTGTAAAATTTAAAGGAACTGAATACACAAACAGTTATAAATATATACACACAGTGGATAAAATACCCTAATTTAGGGTAATCAGAGAATGATGATGAGTGATATCTACATTGAGTATATAATAATTATCATAATAATAATAATAATCATAATAATGATAGTTATAATAATGATAATCATAATAATAATAATCATAATAATAATAATAATAAATTTCATTACGTTTAGGGTACTCAATATGGATTTTGGTAAATTTTTGTCTATCTATATATTTACCTATCTGTTTACCTATTTACATATCTATCTATCTATCCATCTATATACTTATCTATCTATCTATCTTTCTATCCATCTATTACATATCTATCTATCTATCTATCTGTCCATATCTGATGCATTGTTTTAAACCAAGATTCTCTCTCTCTCATGCATATACAAAGAGGAAATTCTTGGGGCGATTCTAGGGGGTTACAGCATCCCCTCTAGAGCTGGTGAAATACCTCTAGTTTTATATAGTGGAATGGGGAAGAGGGTGGAGATGGGGTAGGAGGTGGGGGTCTAGTGTTGCTAAAATAATGTCTTTTTCTGAAGCACTCCACGACTTAGAGATATTGAATAGCTTATATTTATGGGCTTACTTGTATATCCTTAGAGAGAGAGAGACTGACGACCAAAATCGGAGTTATAACTAGCCTAGTGTGAAAGATAATGATATACAATTATATATATATATATATATATATATATATATATATATATATATATATATATATATATATATATATATATATATATATATATATATATATATATATATATATATATATATATATATATATATATATATATAATGATGATGATCTTTTCTTATCATCATCCTCTTTGTACTTGTGAAAGAAGTGTCATACATTTACCATTTTTTCCATTTTCCCCGTAATATCCGATCAAGAATATGAAGATTTAGCTGCAGTTAAACTAAAACCAGTTTTTGCACTTTTGTTTTTTCCTCATTTTCACGGATAGTGTGTACGTACATACATTCACTGAGATGCAATGCCTGTTCAATGGCGACCTTACTCTCACCACTCTCATGATGGCTCAACCCTTGCAATTTTATTTAAAGAATTATTGACTTTCTGTACTAAAAAAAAAAAATTTTTTTTTTTGCGAAATTCAAATTTATTTACTATTATTTTTTGGGGGCGTTATTGCAATTTCGTGGATAAAAAAATAAAAGGAACAAGGTATATATATATATATATATATATATATATATATATATATATATATATATATATATATATATATATATATATATATATATATATATATATATATATATATATATATATATATACCTTGTTCTCAGAATAATACGAAGATAGGTTGTCAGAAGTGTCGGGTAAATGGAAAATCGCGTGAAAAAAACATTAATTTTCCATAGGAAACAATGATAAAGGGCATAGATACGTTCCAAACCTTACATTGACACACTATGCCAAAGATATGAGATAAGTAAAAACACATTTTATAACTACATAAAGCAGAAAGCCCTGTATATATTTTTAAGAGTATACAAAAGATATTCAGATTTACTGTACAGCAAGAAATTAACATACTGTACTGTACTATATTATGCGGTGGGCAACAGTCATACAGGATACTGGGACGTGCATGGTGGCGGTGAGCACGTAACTTAAGCGGTAGAAGAGGAGGAGGATGCGGGAGAACAAACCTCTACCTGCAAATGTAAACAAAGATAAAATAAAAATTATAAGTAACCAAAGCAAGACTAAAAAAACGAAAAAAAAACTTAATTATGCAATGCCTAAAAGTAAAACACGTTAGCAAGACTAAAAAACAAAAAACAAAATATCAGTATGCAATGCCTTAATTACTGTAAAAAAAAAAAATTACACATTCTACTCACTCTATTATACGGTGAGCAACAGGCATGGGACAAGCATAGTGGCAGTGAGCACGTGACGTCAGCGGTATAAGAAGAGGAGAAGGAGCCCCTATCTGCCAAGCGTAAGAAACAGTTAACAAGAGCAAGACTAGAAAACTAAATTTTTATATTATGCAGCTAGACATGATATTATAGTACAGGTATACAGTTATCTGTAAAATTTAAAAGAACTGAAAAAACAGTTATAAATACAGTGATCCTTCGTGTATTGCCAGGGTTAGGTTTCGGGACCTGTCGCCAGAGAGGAATTTTCGCAAAGTAGGATCACCCTATATGTACATAGGTATTTTACATTTATTTTTACGATTACACTGTATAAACTGTATAAACCCTTCCTGTACTGTTAACAAACCACCCTTTACTTCATAAATAACAGCATGCAAGCGTAAATTTATATGAAAGTGATAGATAAACTTACTGTGATGAGGTGGTAATGACATGACATACTCATGTACACAGGTATTTTACAATTATTTTTACGTTTACTCTATAAACCCTCCCTGCACTGTTAAAAAACCACCCTTTACTTTATAAATAACAGCATGCAACGTAAATTTATATGTACGTGATAGGTAAATTTGCCGTGAATAAGGTGGTAATGACGATTGTAGACTCAAGAGGAAATTATTCCGCAGCCAGTAACAGTTTTATGGCTGTTATTCATTGAGGTCAAAATAGCTGCCGACATCCGTAAACCTTTTTCCTTCTTTCAGCATATCTAAGAGGTTCACCTTATCTGTTATGGTTAACATCTTCCTTTGTCGCTTAGGCTCACTACCAGAAGCCTTAGAAGATGAAGGATGCTTGGGAGGCATTGCAAAGGTTGAAATACGCGAGTAAAAAACTCACAAGCAAAATGTATTAATAAGCACAACGTGAACGGCGCACACGTGAGTTAGACTGAACGAGTGAGGCGAGACAATGGAAGATGGTGGGAGAACCAAACTTCAATGAAAAAGCCAATCAGACCCCATGATACAGAACATACAGAAAAACAATTCTGTGATTCGTCGTCTCTCACTCTTTCAGCCAATAGCATTCCATGAACTATCTCGCGTAGGTGCGAGCCTTTGTCCGAAACGCTGATACCGGTATCGTATTTTGCATGGTGCAATACTGTAAGTATTTATGTTTTTTACTATTTTTTACTGTTTTATTATTCTTAGGCTAAGAAATACGTTTTTTTTATCAATAAAATCATGAAACTACTGGAAATTTTAAAATATCCTAGTTCACGTAGGTGCGACCCCAGTACATTGTACGCTATCGGACAGTGTTTCACATGATGCAATACTGTGAGTTATACAGTGTTCCCTCCCTTATCGCGGTAGTTCGGTTCCGGGACCCGGCACGAACCAGGAAAATTGCGAAGTAGGATCCGCCTTAAAAAAATAAATAAATAAATAAATAATAAATAAATAAAGATGATTATGGCACCAGGACAGGCCAAAAATTATAACATAACACGGCCTTTATCAGGCTGTAAAGAGAAACAGAGATGGAGAGTGTAATTACCTGTCAGATGTGAAGGGATTATAAAAGATGTGTAATGAATATCCAGCTCTCTGCTGGGTTTACTATACCTCTGCATTATCTTCATGATGTCTATTCTAAAACTTCTCCTTGGATCTTATTATTATTATTATTATTATTTGCAACAATAATTTTCCTTTGATGATGATTGGGGAGATTATTATTATTATTATTATTATTATTATCATCATCATCATCATTATTACTACGAATTCGTAATTAAACCATTATTTTTACTATAAATAATGTAGTTTTGGTTGAATGAACAAGAGTTACTTAAAGATTCTCTCTCTCTCTCTCTCTCTCTCTCTCTCTCTCTCTCTCTCTCTCTCTCTCTCTCTCCTCTCTCTCTCTCTCTCTCTCTCTCTCTCTCTCTCTCTCTCTCTCTCTCTCTCTCTCTCTCTCTCTCTCTCTCTCTCTCTCTCTCTCTCTCTCTCTCTCTCTCTCTCTCTCTCTCTCTCTCTCTCTCTCTCTCTCTCTCTCTCTCTCTCTCTCTCTCTCTCTCTCTCTCTCTCTCTCTCCAACATTCTATTCTACCCAACCCCCCACACTCTCTTTGTCCCAACCAACTAGGGAGGGGCACTTTACACAGTTATTAAAAGTAAATAAACCAACAGATGTACAAACAATGATGAGCCCTTAGTAATTATAATAATGATGATGATGATAATAATCTCCACAATCATCATCAAAGGAAAATTATTGTTGCCAATGATAATAATAATAATAATAATAATAATAATAATAATAATAATAATAATAATTATAATAATAATAAGGTCTAAGCAGAATTATTGGAATAGACATCATGAAAGTAATGCAGAGGTATATTAAAACCCAGCAGAGAGCTGGATATTCATTGCACATCTTTTATAATCCCTTCACATCTGACAGGTCATTACACTCTCCATCTCTGTTGCTCTTTACAACCTGATAAAGTCTGCTTTATTTTATAATTATTTGGCCCATCCTGGTGTCACTATAATCTATTCCCCCCCCAAAAAAAAAAGAAAAAGCGATACAGTGAGAACGCGAACCAAGAAACGCGAATAACCGGGGGAGCACTGTATATCTAAATTTATGTTTTTTACTATTTTTTACTGTTTGATTACTCTTAGTCTAGGAAATACTTGTTTTATCAATAAAATAATGAAAATTTCAATATGTACTAACTCACGTAGGTGCGACCCTTTTCGTTTTCCGAAACGCTGATACCGGTATCGTATTTTACATGGTGCAATACTGTTAGTATTTATGTTTTTTACTATTTTTTATTGTTTTATTATTCTTAGGCTAAGAAATAAATTTTTTTATCAATAAAATCATGAACTACTGGAAATTTTAATATATGCTAGCTCACGTAGGTGCGACCCTTTGCGTTTTCCGAAACGCTGATACTGGTATCGTACTTTCTATGGTGCAAAGTTACATGTTCAAATTTATGTTTTTTTTTACTATTTCTTACTGTTTTATTATTCGTAGGCTGGGAAATAAATTGTTTTTAGCAATAAAATAATAATAAAAAAAATTTCAATAAAAAAATGAAAATACTGAAAATTTTAATTTTTTTAATATTTTAATATTTTTGCATATACCCACCAAAAAAAAAGCAATTGCCAAAAAAAAAATCGCAATACAGTGATTTCGCGAGAGAAGAGTCGTGATAGAGCGAAGGATCACTGTATATCCACGCACAGTGGATAAAATACCCTAATTTAGGGTAATCAGAGAATGATGATGAGTGATGTCTAGTTGAGTATATAATAATAATAATAATAATTATAATAATGATGAATTTCGTTACATTTACGGTACTCAATATGGATTTAGGGAAATTTTTGTCCAGATCTACGGTAAACTAAGCTTGTACTCGTGGAAGCAGTGTCGTACACTTACATTTTTCCCATTTCTCCAAAATATCTGATCGACAATATGAAAACTTCTTACTTACTATTTTTTACATTTTCCCCATAATATCCGATCAAGAATATGAAGACTTAGCCGCAGTTAAACTAAAACCAGTTTTGCACTTTTATTTTTTCCTCATTTTCACGGATAGTGTGTACGTACATACATTCACTGAGATGCAACGCCTGTCCAGTGGCATCCGTACTCTCACCACTCTCATGACGGCTCAACCCTCGCAATTTTTTTTCAAGAATTATTGCCTTTCTGCCTTATATGAGAGTAGAAGCACTTATACAGTCTTTTCCTGGACATTTAGTGGCCATGATAGTACATTATATAATCTTTAAAATATAATAGAATGGAAAACACAAACAGTTATAAATATATCCACGCACAGTGGATAAAATGCCCTAATTTAGGGTAATCAGAAAATGATGATGAGTGATATCTACATTGAGTATATAATAATGATCATAATAATGGTAATCATAATAATAATTATAATTATGATGAATTTCATTACATTTTGGGTACTCAATATAGATTTAGGGAAATTTATGTCCAGATCTAGGGTAAACTAAGCTTGTACTCATGGAAGCAGTTTCGTACACTTACCATTTTTTCCATTTCTCCAGAATATCCTAACGACAATGTGAAAACTTCTTACTTAACATTTTTTCCATTTTCCCTGTAATATTCGATCAAGAATATAAAGATTTTGCCGCAGTGAAACTAAAACCAATTTTTGCACTTTTATTTTTTCCTCATTTTCACTGATAGTGCGTACGTACATACATTCCCAGAGATGGAACGCCTGTTCAATGGCGACCGTACTCTCACCACTCTCATGACGGCTCAACCCTTGCAATTTTATTTCAAGAATTATTGCCTTTCTGCCTTATATGGGAGTACAAGCACTTACACAGTCTTTTCCTGGGCGTTTAGTGGACATGATAGTACAATATATAATCTTTTAAATATAAAAGAACGGAAAACACAAACCGTAACATTCACTGAAATGCATCGCCGGATTAATTGGGACCTAATTCTCACCACTCTCATAACGGCCCAAATCTTTCAATTTTATTTCAAGATTTTTTGCCTTTCTGCCTCTTTTGGGAGTAAAAGCACATACACAGTCTTTTCCTAGGCTTTTACTGGCCATGATAGTACAATATATAATCTTTGAAATATAAAATAGAACTGAAAATACAAACATAAACACAGAACACTAAATATATCCACTCACTATACTGGGTAACGGCACACTGATGGCAGCATGGCAGGCAAAGCGTCCACGGGCGCTTATTTACTAAAATAAAAAAAAATAAAAAAAATTTGGCTGTTGTTATTCCCTTTTTTGAATTTTTTTACTATTATTTTTTGGGAGTGTTATTGCAATTTCGCGGATAAATAAATCACGCAAAAAAGGAGCAAGGTATATATATATATATATATATATATATATATATATATATATATATATATATATATATATATATATATATATACAGTGTTGCCTCACTTATCGCGGTAGTTCGGTTCCGGGACCCACAGCGAACCAGGAAATCCGCGAAGTAGGATCCGCCTATATGTACATAGATATTTTAATATATTTTTACGTTTGCACTGTATAAACCCTCCCTGCACTGTTAAAAAAACACCCTTTACATTATAAATAACAGCAAGCGAAGTAAATTTTTATGAAAGTGATAGATAAAATTACGGTGATTGAGGTGATAATGACTTGACATACATACTCATTTACAATTATTTTTTCATTTACGTACTGTATAAACCCTCCCTGCACTGTTAAAAAAACACCCTTTACATTATAAATAACAGCACGCAACGTAAATAAAAAAAAAAATGAAAATACTGAAAATGTTTTTTTTCAATATTTTAATATTTTTGCGTATACGCATAAAATAAAATAACTTATCCAAAAAAAAACCGCGATAGAGTGAGACCGCGAACCAAGAAGCGCGATACAGCGGGGTAACACTGTATATATATATATATATATATATATATATATATATATATATATATATATATATATATATATATATATATATATATATATATATATATATATATATATATATTATATATATATATATATATATATATATTAATCAAATAAACACATTACATATATGATTCATGTTTTCACATATGTAATGTGTTTATTTGATCATTGTATAGCCCGAATAAGATTGGGAATTGAATTAAATGCGAAAATGAGGCCACCAGCTAGGTTGGGGAATCTGTAATATGAACATAGTGGCATTCAGATAGAATGCGTTCATTCCTAAGTATAGCAGATATAAGCTATAAGGTTGGATTCCTTTTAACCTTCTGTGGTGTATAGTTGGTAGCGCCTTGACTTAGTAATTATAAGTCCTAGGTTCAAGTCCTGGTCGGAGTAAAAAATGATTCATATACAGTGTTACCCCAGTTATTCGCGCTTCTTGGTTTGCTTTCTCACTCTATCGCGTTTTTTTTTTTTTGATAAATTATTATTTTATTTCATGGGTATATGCAAAAATATAAAAAAAAAAATTCTCAGTATTTTCATTTTTTTTTTATTGAAAAAACATATATTATCTAATCGATAAAAAAAAATTATTTCCCAGCCTACAAATAATAAAACAGTAAAAAATAGTAAAAAGCATAAATTTAGATAGATAGATAGATACGTTTATTGACCACCTCTTTTGAAAAGTACCGTATAATCTTTACAAAAGGAATATTTGGTCCAAATTACAATGAATAAATACAATAGATTTTGTACAATCATCAAATAAGTAAATGAATTTTAAATTAATATACACTGTACTAATAAATGAATGATATACGTACGTAGAGTATAACTTACAGTATTGCATCATGCGAAATAGTGTTCGATAGCGTACAATGTATTGGGGTCGCAGCTACGTGAGCTAGCATATATATTTATATTTCCAGTAGTTTCATGATTTTATTGATAAAAAAACGTATTTATTAGCCTAAGAATAAGAAAACAGTAAAAAATAGTAAAAAGCATAAATACTAACAGTATTGCAACATGTAAAATACGATACCGCTATCAGCATTTTGGACAAAGACTCATTCATTCTAACTCACGTGTGTGCCGTTCACGTTGTGCTTATTAAACGTTTTGCTTGTGTTCGATAGCGTACAATGTATTGGGGTCGCAGCTACGTGAGCTTGCATATATATTTATATTTCCTGTAGTTTCATGATTTTATTGATAAAAAAAATTTATTTCTTAGCCTAAGAATAATAAAACAGTAAAAAATAGTAAAAAACTTAAATACTAACAGTATTGCAAAATGTAAAATACGATACCGCTATCAGCGTTTCGGACAAAGGCTTCCACCATCTTCCATTGTCTCGCTTCACTCCTGTGCGCCATTCACGTTGTGCTTATTATATATTATAATATATTTTGCTTGTGATTTTTTTACTTGCATATTTTAACCTTTGTAATGCCTCCCAAGCATCCTTCATCTTCTAAGGCTTCTTGTAGTGAGCCTAAGCAGCAAAGGAAAATGTTAACCATTGTAGATAAAGTGAAACTCCTAGATATGTTGAAAGAAGGAAAAAAGTTTGTGGATGTCGACCGCTATTTTACGTAAACGTAAAGATTATTGTAAAATACTGTGCCTATGTATGTCAAGTCATCATCACCTCATTCACGGTAAGTTTTCCTATCTCTTTCATAAAAAATTACGTTGCTTGCTGTTATTTATAATATAAAGGGTGTTTTTTTAACAGTACAGGGAGGGTTTATACACTGTAAACGTAAAAATACATTAAAATATCTATGTACATATAGGCTGATCCTACTCCGCGGATTTCCTGGTTCGCGCCGGGTCCCGGAACCGAACTACCGCGATAAGGGAGGTAGCACTATATATATATATATATATATATATATATATATATATATATATATATATATATATATATATATATATATATATATATATATATCGTTCCTCAGGATGTTTCGCAACCCGATTTTCAGCATAAGTCAGAACACGGCTAAATAAGTATACAATACGGTAGTGCTTACCTTTACTCCTGTACTCTTAGGCTCTGGGGTTGGCATTTATTCCTCCTCTTCAATCATCTGCTTCTCCATTTGAATGAGGTCTTAGCAGATAAATCCTCTGCACGAGCTTCCAGCAGCTCTTTTACATCACCAGCCTCCATCTCAAGCTTAAGGGGAACATTCACAACATTTCAGCAATTGCCTCATCATGCATCAAATAGATACCAAAGTCTAAGTCAGATGGTTCACTGGAAGTGGCCATCTTTTACAAGAATTTCCTTCAGGCTTGCAATAGCCTGGATTAGGCATGCTATCATATTCGCTTCATCCGTGTCCATTTCAACTAGAAATCTACATTTGCCTTATTACACATCAAGTACATCTAGTTCGCATTTTACGCGTTTATAATCTGCATGGAATAATATCCCTAAAAAATAAGAGTAAAAAAAAACGAAATTCGCAATTAACGCCCATTCAAAAAAATTCGAAAAATAAATTTTCATTTTAGTAAATAATCTACTGCCTCGGAAGCACTTTTCCACCATGCTCCTCCTCTTCTACCACTTAATGCAATCAGATATGATAAAGAGAATTAAAAAGAAGCATTAAAAACAAACAGCAAACAAACTTGCGATATAATATCGTCAGGGAAATAGCATGCGAAGGTGCATCAGCTGATACGGAGGCGGAAAAACGTTTGCAGATAGAGGTTCATTCTCCCGCATCCTCCTCCTCTTCTTCCACTTATTGCAATCAGATATTATGAAGAGAATTGAAAAAAAGCATTAAGAACAAACACCAAACAATAATATCATCAGGGAAATAGCGTGCGAGGGTACATTAGCTGATACGGAGGCAGCAAAACGTTTGCAGATAAAGGTTCGTTCTCCCGCATCCTCCTCCTCTTCTACCGCTTAATGTGATCAGATATTATGAAGAGAATTGAAAAAAAGCATTAAGAACAAACAGCAAACAAACTTGCGATGTATTATCGTCAGGGAAATAGCATACGACGGTGTATCAGCTGATACGGAAGCGCCAAAACGATTGCAGATAGAGGTTCGTTCTCCCGCATCCTCTTCCTCTTCTACCGCTTAATGCGATCGGATATTATAAAACGAATTGAAAGAAAGCATTAAGAACAAACAGCAAACAAACTTGCAATATAATATCGTCAGGGAAATAGCGTGCGAGGGTGCATCAGTTGATACAGAGGCAGCAAAACGTTTGCAGATAGAGGCTTGTTCTCCCGCATCCTCCTGCTCTTCTACCGCTTAATGCAATCGGGTATTATGAAGAAAATTGAAAAGAAGCATTAAGAACAAACAGCAAACAAACTTGCGATATAATATCGTCAGGGAAATAGCGTGCAAGGGTGCATCAGCTGATAAGGAGGTGGCAAAACGTTTGCAGATAGAGGTTCAGTCTCCTGCATCCTCCTCCTCTTCTACCTCTTAATGCAATCGGATATTATGAAGAAAATGGAAAAAAAAGCATTAAGAACAAACAGCAAACAAACTTAATATCGTCAGGGAAATAACGTGCGAGGGTGCATCAGCTGATACGGAGGCCGCAAAATGTTTGTATTCTCGTGCTCACCACCATCATGCACGTCCCAGTGTATGCCTGTTGTCCACCGCATAATAGAGTGCATTAATTTGTTTACTGTACAGTAAATCTGTATATCTTTTATACTGTACACTCTTTGCATGTTAATATAAATAACTACAGGTCTTCTTTGCTTTGTTTTGTACTTATCTATCTCTCTACCATGGCTGTTTCCTCCTTTAATTGGGGGATAGCCGACATCAAAAAAAGAAAACTATAAGGGGATTACTTTGCTCTATGGGCAATGACAAGGGAGCTAGCGACCGTTCAGATGGCACTGCTGGAATGCCACAGCCCATCCTCCCGGCTCTTCCACAACCTGTGTCTCTTCACAACATGTTTTACTTATCTTATATCTTTGGTATAGTGTGTCTATATACAGTTGTGGAACATGTCTATGCCCATTATCATTGTTTTGTATGGAAAATGACTCATTACATTACGTGAAAATTACAATACGCGGCACTTCTGAGAACCTATCCTCGCTTTATTCTAAGAACTAGGTGTACTGTTTACAGGGAGTCCCCACTTTACGTCAGGGTTCCGTTACTGACTGCTGACTTAAGTCGGAACACACCTACAATTCAAACCTAGGTCCCGCACCAATGCTAAAAATAGATGCACTAAAACATAGAAAAATAATCTAAGTTCTTAATCTAATACATAAATACAGTATTGCTTACCTGTACTACTGTGGTTGGTTTGCATGTTTATGACTGGTATGTCGAAAAATTTATTAATTATTTATTTGTCTCTGATGTAAACTCGGAACGACTTAAAACTGGGACCCCCTGTATACCAAAGTCTATGACAGATGGTTTGCTGGAATTGCTGTCTTCTTTTTACAAGAATTCCTATCACAATTTGTGATAACATAGTTTGGGCAGGCAATGAATTTCATTTCATCTGTGTAATTTTCAACAAGATACATTCCACTCACTTTTTATGCGTTGTTATAATACGAGAAATTCGAATAACACGTCTTGAACATAATAGTAAATAAATAGTATTCCGCGAGTAACACATGCGAGAAAAAGCAAAAAAAAAAAAAAAAAAACTCAGTTTAATAATAAAGCGACCGGCTCTGAGGCAGTTTCCCACCATGCTGCCAAGTGCTTCTGTCTCTTAATAATAATAATAATGATGATGATAATAATCTCCACAATCATCAAAGGAAAATTATTGTTGGCAA
Source organism: Halocaridina rubra (assembly GCA_037179515.1). Lineage (NCBI taxonomy): Eukaryota > Metazoa > Arthropoda > Malacostraca > Decapoda > Atyidae > Halocaridina > Halocaridina rubra. Next base: position 4,834 of record JAXCGZ010017173.1, on the reverse strand, counting down.
TAATAATAATAATAATAATAAGATCTAAGGGGAATTATTGGAATATACATCATGAAAGTAATGCAGAGGTATATTAAAACCCAGCAGAGAGCTGGAGATTTATTACACATCTTTTATAATCCCTTCACTTCTGACAGGTCATTACACTCTCGATCTCTGTTTCTCTTTACAACCTGATAAAGGCTGTTTTATTTTATAATTTTTTGGCCCATCCTGGTGTCACAATAATCTTCAAAAAAAAAATATTATTTTTTTTTTGTTCTCTTTTTTGGCAAAAAAAAAAAAAAAAAAAAAAAATCGCGATACAGTAAATTCGGGAGAGGTGAATCGCGATAGAGCGAGGGATTACTGTATATGCACCGTGTTCCTTTTATGCACGATTTTTTTATCCGCGAAATTGCAATAACGCCCCCAAAGAATAATAGTAAAAAATTTGACTTTCGCGAATAAGGCCCTCCCTTTTTTTTAATTTTTATTTTATTTATTTTTGTTAAATACACGCCCGCAGAGGCTTCTTCCACCAGTACAAAGAGGATTACGATAAGAAAAGATCATCATCATTATACATTATATATACACCCACCCTACCTCTGTCATATGTCTATCTAATCTACATTTGAAGGTGTCTAAGGTATTGGCATTTATTATCCTACTAGGAATACTCTACAGTATTACCTGGCCAATTTTCACCAATTTCCCTTCTGAACCTAAATTTATCAAGATTAAATCCATTATGAGTTCTGGTTTGATCATGAATTTTTAAAACTTTATTAATATCACCCTTGTTAATCCCTTTAAACCATTTATACACCTCAATCATATCCCCCCTAACTCTGCGCCTCTCTAGAGAATGTAGATTAAGTTTTTTAATCAGTCATATGGTAGATTTAGGCATTGCATAATTAATTTTTTTTTTCGTTTTTTAGTCTTGCTTTGGTTATTTATAATTTTCATTTTATCTTTGTATACATTTGCAGATAGAGGTTCGTTCTCCTGCATCCTCCTCCTCTTCTATCACATAAGTTACTTGCTCACTGCCACCATGCATGTCCCAGTGTACTGTATAACTGTTGCCCACTGCATAATAGAGTAAAGTACAGTAATGTATGTTAATTTCAAGCTGTAAAGTGAATATGAATATCTTTTGTATAGTCATAAAAATAGATACAGGGCTTTCTGCTTTGCTATGTAGTAATAAAATATGTTTTTTACTTATCTTATATCTTTGGCATGGTGTGTCTATGTAAGGTTTGGAACGTATCTATGCCCTTTATCATTGTATCCTATGGAAAATAATTTGTTTTTTTCACGCTATTTTCCATTTACCCGACACTTCTGAGAACCTATCTAGGCATTATTCTGAGAACTAGGTGTATATATATACAGTGATTCCCCGCTGGATCGCGTTTCTTGGTTCACGTTTTCACTGTACCACGTTTTATTTTGGCAAATTATTATTTTATTTTTTGGGTATACGCAAAAATATTAAAATATTGAAAAAATAAACATTTTCAGTATTTTCAGTTTTTTATTAAGAAAAAACAAAAACAAATTTCATTATTTAATTGATAGAAAATGTAAAGGGTGTTTTTTTTTTACAGTGCAGGGAGGGTTTATACAGTACGTAAACGTAAAAATAATTGTAAAATACCTATGTACATGAGTATGTCATGTAATTACCACTTCAGTCACCGTAATTTTATTTATCACTTTCATGTAAATTTACGTTGCATGCTGTTATTTATAATGTAAAGGGTTTTTTTTTAACAGTGCAGGGAGGCTTTATACAGTACGTAAACGTAAAAATAATTGTAAAATACCTATGTATATGAGTATGTCATGTAATTACCACTTCATTCACCGTAATTTTATCTATCACTTTCATGTAAATTTACGTTGCATGCTGTTATTTATAAAGTAAAGGGTGTATTTTTAACAGTACAGGGAGGGTTTATACAGTACGTAAATGTAAAAATAATTGTAAAATACCTATGTATATGAGTATGTCACGTCATCATCACCTCATTCACAGTAAGTTTTCCTATCACTTTCATAAAAATTTACGTTGCTTGCTGTTATTTATAATGTAAAGGGTGTTTTTTTAACAGTGCAGGGAGGGTTTATACAGTACGTAAACGTAAAAATAATTGTAAAATACCTATGTACATGAGTATTTCATGTAATTACCACTTCATTCACCGTTATTTTATCTATCACTTTCATATAGATTTACGTTGCATGCTGTTATTTATGAAGTAAAGGGTGATTTGTTAACAGTACAGGGAGGGTTTATACAGTGTAAACGTAAAAATAAATTAAAATATCTATGTACATATAGGCTGATCCTACTTCGTGATTTTCCTGTCTCGCGCCGGGTCCCGGAACCGAACCATCGCAATAATCGAATGAACACTGTATATATATCCAGTGTTCACCCCCTTATCACGGTAGTTCGGTTCCGGGACCCGGCGCGAACCAGGAAAACCGCAGAGTAGGATCAGCCTATATATACATAGATATTTTAATTTATTTTTACGTTTACACTGTATAAGCCCTCCCTGCACTATTAACAAACCACCCTTTACTTCATAAATAACAGCATGCAACGTAAATTTATATGAAAGTGATAGATAAAATTACGGTGAATGAAGTGGTAATTACATGACATACTCATTTACAATTATTTTTAAGTTTACGTACTGTATAACCCCTCCCTGCTCTGTTAAAAAAGCATGAAATGTCTCACGTAGGTGAGAGCTACTGGAAATATAAATATATATGCTAGCTCACGTAGCTATCGGACACTACATATATCGCATTATGCAATACTGTGAGTTATGCTGTACGTACGTATATATAAATTTGTTTTTTACTATTTTTTACTGTTTTATTATTCTTAGGCTAGGAAATACTTGTTTTATCAATAAAATAATGAAAATTTTAATATTCACAAGTCACGTAGGTGAGAGCCTTTGCGTTTTCCGAAACACTGATACCGGTTTCGTATTTTACGTGGTGCAATACTGTTGACTATTTTTTACCATTTTATTATTCTTAGGCTAAGAATACGTTTTTTTATCAATAAAATATTGAAACTACTGGAAATATAAATATATATGCTAGCTCATGTAGCTATCGGACACTATTTTGCATGATGCAATACTGTGAGTTATACTGTACGTACGTTCGTATATCTAAATTTATGTATATGCTAGCTCACGTAGCTATCGGACACTACATATATCGCATGATGCAATACTGTGAGTTATACTGTACGTACGTATATCTAAATTTATGTTTTTTAATATTTTTTCGTGTTTTATTATTCTTAGGCTAGGAAATACTTGTTTTATCAATAAAATAATGAAAATTCTAATTTTCACTAGGTCACGTAGGTGAGAGCCTTTGCGTTTTCCGAAACACTGATACCGGTGTCGTATTTTACGTGGTGCAATTCAGTTTACTAATTTTTACTGTTTTATTATTCTTAGGCTAAGAAATACATTTTTTTTATCAATAAAATCATGAAACTACTGGAAATATAAATATATATGCTAGCTCACGTAGCTGCGACCCCAATACATTGTACGCTATCGAACACTATTTTGCATGATGCAATACTGTGAGTTATACTGTACGTACGTATATCATTCAGTTATTAGTACAGTGTACATACATACATATACCTTGGCTGTTTCCCCCTTTAATTGGGGGGTAGCCGACATCAAAAAAGGAAAACAGTTTGGGGAGAAGTTATTCTCCCCTCTACTCCCCTTCTTCTTTGACGTCTCACAGGAGGTTGGTACAAGGGTAAATTAATTTAAAATTCATTTACTTATTTGATGATTGTACAAAATCTATTGTATTTTTTCATTGTAATTTGGACCAAATATTCCTTTTGTAAAGATTATACTTTTCAAAAGAGGTGGTCAATAAACGTATCTATGTATCTATCTATCTAAATTTATGTTTTTTCTATTTTTTACTGTTTTATTATTCGTAGGCTGGGAAATAAATTTTTTTTATCAATTAGATAATGAAATAGTTTTTTCAATAAAAAACTGAAAATACTGAATTTTCTTTTTTTTTTATATATTTTAATATTTTTGCATATACCCATAAAATAAAATAATAATTTATCCAAAAAAAACTGCGATACAGTGAGAACGCGAACCAAGAAACGCGAATAACTGGGGAAACACTGTATATATATATATATATATATATATATATATATATATATATATATATATATATATATATATAATATATATATATATATATATATATATATATATATATATATATATATATATATATATATATATATATATATATATATATATATATATATATATATATATTTACACCTTGTTCTCAAAATAACGCCTAGATAGGTTCTCAGAAGTGTCGTGTAAATGGAAAATCGAGTGAAAAAACGAGTTATTTTCCATAGGAAACAATGATAAAGGGCATAGATACGTTCCAAACCACACATAGACACACCATGCCAAAGATATTCACTTTACAGCTAGAAATTAACATACATTACTATACTTTACTCTGTTATGCAGTGGGCAACAGTTATACAGTACACTGGGACATGCATGGTGGCAGTGAGCAAGTAACTTATGTGGTAGAAGAGGAGGAGGATGCAGGAGAACGAGCCTGTATCTGCAGATGTATACAAAGATAAAGTAAGAATTATAAATAACCAAAGCAAGACTAAAAAACTAAAAAAAAATTAATTATGCAATGCCTAAATCTACCATATGAGAGATTAAAAAAAACTTAACCTACATTCTCTAGAGAGGCAGCAGAGTTAGGGGGGATA
>JAXCGZ010017172.1:92500-113018 GCA_037179515.1 Halocaridina rubra | reverse complement strand
TGTGTGTGTGTGTGTGTGTGTGTGTGTATGTGTACACGTGTTTTACGTCATTTCCTATTGCTTTTTTGTATGAGTGTGACACTTGGAAGGGCAAAGAAAACTGCGCTTGTTGGACCCGGGCAACAGGAACACATAAAGTAAAGGGGAGTGTTTTGATTTGTCAAATGTAAAGGGATAATGACAGATGTGTCATGAATGCGCCAGAATGTTCGGTGTAGATGTAGACATAGGTATAGAACCCAAACTGTTGGAAGACCTAACATCGAGCTGTCCCGACCAGTCCTATTTAGGTCATAAAGATCTTAAGTTTTTTCTTTATCGTCGTGTTCCAATGGAAGCCGCTGTATTTCACTACCCAATTGGAGGCTAATGCTATTTTTGGAATCAGATTTACGGCAAGAGGCCCTTCTTAACACCAAATTTCTCCATTGACCAGAGAATGGGACTGACACCGAGCTGAGGTGGCTTGCATTCTGGGTTTCTGGATTTACTCATTTTCATAATTTTTTTTTCCAGAAAAAAATCTGCATTATGAGACGTTTCTAGTGAACCCTAAAGATTTTTTGTACTTATAAAACTATTGTTAACATACAACACTCTCTTTAAAAATTAAAAGAAAAGCAAAAATAAATTCCATATATTTAAAGATCATAAAAACAAAATATTAAGAAAACAAACACTATGAACTAAAAATGATGCAACGGTAAACTAGAGGTTATTTATAATGATTTGATATCCAAATTAAAGAAAATAATAGAATAATATTATTATTTACAAGCACTCGCAGTATTAAAGAAAATGCAATTCATATTAATACAAAACACTACACAAGACATATGTCTTAAGTCAAGTACAAATAAGCAGTTAACCTCCTAATATCAATAACTGGATTCCGTTTCTCTCTAATTGATTTGTACCAGGGCAATAACATGTAATTAAGATTGCAGGCAACATGAACCATACGATTAAAAATCTCACAATATTGCCAATTCCCAGTCATATGGGGAATAAAAAAAATGACAAAATTAATCTATAATTACAGGATGGTGGTACATACCATGCTTCAGTTGGAAATACCATCAATATATGAAATTTGGTTGGTCAACTTGAGAGAGAGAGAGAGAGAGAGAGAGAGAGAGAGAGAGAGAGAGAGAGAGAGAGGAGAGAGAGAGAGAGAGAGAGAGAGAGAGAGAGAGAGAGAGTGTGTGATTTTAAAAATATGTTATTTTACAATATCACACTTTGTCTTCATAATATGCTGGGCAAGGGCAATCTTCTTCGTCTACATCTTTTCCCACTTTTATGTGGGGTCGATTTACATGGCTCAAGGTTTTTATTTATTGTAAGATATAATCAATCAATTTTTGTAAGTCCTGTTGAAGTTCCACTTACTTTTATGGCAGTTTTGCTTTTAAATTTATGAGAACGCCTGGCTGGATATATATGTGTGCCCGCTTGCGTGAGTGCGTATAAGAGAGAGATAGAGATAAGAGAGCGAGAGATAGAGGTAGAAAGAGTTTGAAAGCGAGAGAGAGAGAGAGAGAGAGAGAGAGAGAGAGAGAGAGAGAGAGAGAGAGAGAGAGAGAGAGAGAGAGAGAGAGAGAGAGAGAGAGAGAGATTTTAAAAATATGTTCTTTTACAGTGTCACACTTTGTCTTCATAATATGCAGGGCAAGGGCAATTTTCTTCGTCTACATCTTTTCCCACTTTTATGTGGGATCGATGTTTCTGACCAGTGTTCTCCATTTGTTTCTGTCCCATACCTCATCACCCAACAAGCCTTTAGACCTCAGGTTGTCATTGATGCAATCCATCCACCTACGCTTTGGTCACCCCCTCCTTCTCCTACCTTGTATATCCATTTCCATCACCCTCCTCCCAACATACTGTTCATCCCTCCTAACGACATGACCATACCATCTTAGTCTACTTTCTTTTATCTTATCTGATATATCTCTAACTTTTGAGGTGCCTCTAATTACCTCGTTTCTGATCTTATCGCTTCTTGTCACCCCATACTATTTCTGACTGTAGGTCACCATCCTCTGCTACTGTTGATCCCAAATACTTTAACTTTTCAAGTCTTTTCAATACCTTCCCCTGCAAATTGACCTCCCCATCCTCATCATCTCTCAACCTCAAGTACTCTGTCTTCTTCCTGCTGATTTTCAGTCCTCTATCCTCCATCACTCTTCTTCACTCCTCAAGCTTCTCCTCCACTACCTCTCGTCTGTTGCTACATAGTACAATGTCATCTGCAAAGAGCATACACCATGATGACTGATCTCTAAGAAGATTGCCCTTGCCCTGCATATTATGAAGACAAAGTGTGACATTGTAAAATAATATATTTTTAAAATTCTCTCTCTCTCTCTCTCTCTCTCTCTCTCTCTCTCTCTCTCTCTCTCCTCTCTCTCTCTCTCTCTCTCTCTCTCTCTCTCTCTCTCTCTCTCTCTCTCTAATATGCAGGGTAAGGACAATCATAATAAAGAAAAAATTCTTAGTCGTAAAGAAAAAGATCATAATTGTTAATAACTTCAATTCGTCAATTTGAGAAATCTTTTTTGATTAATAGCAAACAACCAAAGTTACTTCCTAAAGAAAATGGAACAAATGATAAAAATTAACATATAATTCCTTTATCACCATTGTTCCGGTTTTACGTCACGGACTCCCTTTTCTACCAAGGGCTAGGACGGTTGCCTTCTTGCGAAGGACTTGCTTTGGCAGATCTAATCCTTACCCTGAGTGCATGCCCTTGCTAACCTCAGACCGTAGTGGGGCGTGAATCCTCGACCTGACGCCTCAGAGTCGCGGACGCTACGGCTTGAGCCACGGTGACTACAATTCCTTTATCACCATTTTACGAACTTTTAGACTAATTCATTATTCAACCCCTAGAGGAAGAAACATTTTCCATAACTGAAGGGCATCTAAATGTCGAACTAAAATCAACCATATTCTCTAAGAGGTGAGTGAGAGATAGTGACTCCATATAAAATACGGAAAAAGCTCTTTAAAAAGGTGGTCATATATTTTTGGCTTTCGAGGAAAGACATCGGGTTTGGTTGAATAAAAATAATAAAACGCAGTTAATGTTCCAATTTTACGTCACGGATTCCCTTTCTACCAAGGGCTAGGACGGTTGCCTTCTTGCGGAGGACTTGTTTTGGCAGATGAAATCCTTACCCTGAGTGCGTGCCCTTGCTAACCTCAGACCGTGACTGGGCGCCAACCCTCGACATGACGCCTCAGAGTCGCAGACGCTACCGCTTGAGCCACGGTGACTGCAATAAAACGCAGTCAATGAATACTAAATTCCAAAAGAAATTTCAGTATGAGTGACATATAACAACGTATTTCCACTAATGTTACAGAATATTTTTTTTTTATGGGAGGCATTTCCCCTGAGCATACCGGTCACGGTATTCACTAGCCTCTTGGAGACTGAGTTTTGTTTTTGGTTCCAAGTTCTTGCTCTATATTCTTAAAATGAATAAAATCCGACAAGTAGTCACCGTGGCTCAAACGGTAGCGTCCGCGACTCTGAGGCGTCAGGTCGAGGGTTTACGCCCCGGCACGGTCTGAGGTTAGCAAGGGCATGCACTCAGGGTAAGGGTTACATCTGCCAAAACAAGTCCTTCAAAAGACGTCAATCGTCCTAGCCCTTGGTTGAAAAGGGAGTCCGTGACGTAAAACCGGAACAACAAATAGAATCCGGCATACACTACTTTCGGTTCAACGTGTGAACTATTCTTTAGGGGAATGGAGTTTTTGTTATGTAAGGAGCTTGATAGTCTAGCGACAATGAAAGAACTATAATGTAACGAATTAATATTCTTTATCACCAAGGAGCTGAGAGGAGTGGTTGAGGTGTGTGTGGATCGTGGTGAATGAGTGTTTCTTGGCTCGGCCACCCCCCTTACAAGGGGGAATGATGCATATGTATATGTATAATTTTACTGTAAAACGCAAATACTTTAGGCAACGCACTTCATATATCACATTATTTTACTGTTAACTAAAATACTGTAAAAGTTTGGGGATTTCTCATTTTGTGAGAAAATGAGATGTTGTTGTTGTTGTTGTTGTTCCGGTTTTACGTCACGGACTCCCTTTTCTACCAAGGGCTAGGACGGTTGCCTTCTTATGAAGGACTTGTTTTGGCAGATGTAATCCTTACCCTGAGTGCATGCCCTATCTAACCTCAGACCGTGACGGAGCGCGAACCCTCGACTTGACGCCTCAGAGTCGCGGACGCTACCGCATGAGCCACGGAGACTACAGAAAATGAGATGTGAGTATAAAAAATAAATGTGCAGAAGTGGATAGAATGAATTAAGCAATATATGAATGGGAAGAGATTATATGCGATGGAGGGGCTGAACCAAGACGTTCTCTTCATGTCCGGCATCAGTGCAAAATACAATAGTATGAGAAGACTTTGACGAAAAATGTTAGCATCTTTTTCTCGTGAATGCTTTCAGTGGAATGCGATAAACTGGTCATATAAAAATGATTACTCTATTGTGGGTCAACATTCTAAATATCACGAGACAGTATTAAAATTATTTAGCATGTAACATGATTAGATTAAAAAAAAAAAATTGAAAGGTAGCTCACCACATACTATTGTTTATATTAAAGTTGGTTTCATTAACACACTCCCCCAATTTAAAACTCGTTTTTTGCTTTTTTGAACATGTTGTACTTATTAGAATGCAAAACTTGGACAAAATTTAGAAATAATAGAGCATGCTGTATGATTAAATAAGAAGAGGAGAGAGATGAAAGGAGTTCATCTTTACACTTGCCAAGTAAGAATTCGTTTTTCTTGTTTTTTTTTTATGGCACATAATAATAAGCACAGGAGAGGTATAATTATATATATATATATATATATATATATATATATATATATATATATATATATATATATATATATATATATATATATATAATATATATATATATATATATATATATATATATATATATATATATATATATATATATATATATATATATATATATATATATATATATATATACACGTAGCTTTAGATTAAAAAAAAAAAGAGAAAGAAAAGATAAGGCAGCATCATATACTGTTATTTAAAATAGATTCCGATTCCTTATAATTTCCTCATGTAGTTATTTTGTTTATTACACTTATTATTTATGATCATTTATATTTAATGGTAATTATTAAAAAGGTATATTTCTAAAATTACGTATCGTAGCACCAAGAAAAACAAAATATAAAAAAATGCGAAAATTATATTTAATGGTAATTATGAAAAAAGAAATATTTCTAAAATTACATATATTACCATCAAGAAAAAAAAATGAAAATCTTAGGATTTCATTACCCCAGGAAGCAATGTCGGTTATATTTCTTGCCAGAAAAAAAAATGTGACTAGGAAAGAGTGGGTCGGAAATGAGAATAAATGAGGCAACTCTTAAGATAAGATGATGAAAAATGAACCCCATTGTGAGGGACATAGGAAGGAAAAAAGAAAAAATACTTTATTATTGGTTTTTAAGACTGTCCTTTCCTCAATTATCTTTTGTAAGAAAGCAAAAAGATTTCCATGGATACAGTTTCATAATTAAAATTATATTTGGGGACTATTTATTCACTATAATTATGTTAATATCAGACAATAGTTTTCTGCCTCTTGATGTTCTTACGGTTTTTATAGTTACCGTGGCAAAGCGGCAGCGTCCGCGGCTCTGAGGCGGCAGGTAGAGGGTTCGCGCCCCGCCACGGTATGAGGTTAGCAAGGGTATGCACTCAGGGTGACTATATCATCTGCCAAAACAAGTCCTTCGCCAGAAGGCAACCTTCCTAGCCCTTGGTAGAAAAGGGAGTCCGTGACGTAAAACCAGCCAGTGGTCGTGCGGTTTTTCAGTGTTTCCATCTTTTCCAAGGGAGGAGAGCAAAAACACAGTTTCTCAATTCCCTTCATTTTGTCAAAGTCGACTGCATGGGGTGGAAATAGGAGACAGAGAATCCCCCTTCTTTATTTTTCTGCATTGAGTAAGTTTTGCTTTGACTCGGCCACGTCCTTGCAAGGGGATTACTGTCGTTGTATATGAAGAGTCGCTACTCTCTGAATTATCGTTGAGAGAATAATTTGTCCAAAAAGATGTGCACGTGGGTATGCATGTGTGTGAATACGTGCGTGTGTATATGTGTTTGTGTGTGCGTGAGAGAGAGAGAGAGAGAGAGAGAGAGAGAGAGAGAGAGAGAGAGAGAGAGAGAGAGAGAGAGAGAGAGAGAGAGAGAGAGAGAGAGAGAGAGAGAGAGTCAAAGTCAAAGTCAAAGTCAAAAATTTTATTCCATCAAAAATGGCTATTACATGATACTTAATCTAATTACAAATTACAATGTAAAATGTCAAAATAAAACAAATGAAATTTGCAAAGCACAAAATCAAAATATTTACACATTAAAATAGGCATACATACACTTCGTCTACCCAATGGGAGGATAATAATGAGACTAAAATCACTTATTAAGTAGGTGATTTAAAAGATGAGATTTAAGTGAGGGTAATGTTTGGCAGCTTCTTAAGTTTGCGGGTAAAGAGTTCCAAAGTCTCGGGCCCATTACATTTAAGGCTCTTGCCCCAATATCAGTGGAAGTTCTGGGCACGTAAAAAGAATTCTGATATCTGGTGTTGACGTTATTGATACGCACTTGATTAACTGTTGGCAATGAGAAGAGCCATTCCGGTAATATTCCATGATTTATTTTAAAAACTAAAAGACAGATATTATATATGAACTTCCTGTCCATCCTTAGCCAACCCAATCTCTCAAAGAGGGGAGTCACGTGATCATATTTATGCACCCCCCCTATGGCAACTCTTGCAGCAAAATTCTGGAGCCTTTTCACTCGTAACATCTGGGTCTTAGTCGTGGAACCCCAAACACTCAGACAGTAGTTGAGAATACTTAAAATTAATGTTTGTACTACAATTACCCTACAATCAGGCTCGAATCTTTCATAGACTCTGTTCAAGTAAATAAGGGTCCCGTTCACTTTTTTATGTAGTTCATCGATATGAAAATTAAATGTCATGGTACTGTCCATAATAACTCCTAGATTTTTAACCTTATTAGATGGGAAGAGTGAAACATTGTTGAAATTTATACTGATGTTCTCAGGAATGCGGGACAGGTATTGATTTGATCCAAAAATAACAAATTTAGTTTTATTTTCGTTCAGTAAAAGACCATTACTGTTAAAATAACTTTTGGCACAGTTTAATATATCTTCAGCCCTTTTTAAGATTTCAGGAATTCTATCAATGTCACCAGTAAGCATAATCTGGGTGTCATCAGCATACATAACAAGTAGGCAATCTCTTATAAATTGAGGTAAATCATTAACATATATTAGGAAAAGCAGAGGACCCAAAATTGAACCCTGAGGAACTCCAAAACTGATATCTAGAGAGGAAGAGAGAGTCGAGCCCATTCGAACTGATTGAATTCGATCTTTCAGATAATTTTCGAACCAAAATGAGTCAACATGAACTTTGGAAAGTTTTCTCATTAGAATTTGATGGTGTACACTGTCAAATGCTTTAGACAAATCTAACAATAATAAAAGTGATATTTTCTTATTTTCAATATTACTATAAATTTTATCAGTAATTTTAAGTAGGGCCGTCTCGGTCGAAAGTTTAGGCCGAAAACCGTGTTGTTCTTCACATAATAGACAATTTGATTCAAGGAAATTTATTAACTGGGTGGCAACTACCTTCTCAAGTATTTTAGACAGAATGCTGAGAAGAGAGATTGGCCTATAATTTTCAACATTATTAGTATCTCCACTCTTAAAAACGGGGATGATATAGGGATGCTTCCAGAGGTTAGGATAAATGCCTGTAACAATGGATGTATTAACAATGACTAAAATGAAAAATACTGTAACTGGCAATGAGTCAATTAGGAAGCGAAGTTGTATCCCATCGGAACCACAAGAGTTTGTTGGTTTGAGGTTCTTTATGATAAGAATAAGTGTGACTAAATCGATTGGGTGCGGTCTAAAATTATTGATAATATTTCTTTCAGCTGGAGGCTGGCAATTATGTGGTTGATTAATAATCAAGTCATTATTATCTTGGGACTTTTCATATGTGGACTTACCTATTTCAGCAAAGTACTTATTAAAATCATTCACTCGCTTTTCCACATTATCACTGGGAAGGTCAGAATTTTCTAAGATTTCCTTATTTGCAGGAATTATTCTTTTTATAACATTCCAAGTTCCTTTGATATTTCCCCTATACTTGGAAAATTCTTCCCTGAAATGATTTTTCTTCTTTTCGGACAACATTGTTTTAGTAAGGTTTCTTTCTCTTCTATAGGCTCTTTCCATCTCGGAGTTTTGTCTATCAGATTTAAATTGCCTTAGGAGGTCATCTCTCCTTTTCATTTGCTCTTTTAACTGAGAGTCAATCCACGGGGCAGGAGGGCGTGTCATGACTTTGGTTGTAAGAGGGGCACATTCATTTAAACATCTCGTAAAAACGTCAGTAAAAGTAGAAACTTGATAATTTACACAATCTGTAGTTAGTATTGAATTTAAAGTGTTGTATTCATTAAGAAGAGTGTCGCAGAAACAATTTTGAGAATAATTCTCAAGAGATCGGAAAGTTTTAACAATTGGCGGTCTCTTTTCCTTCCTGACATTAACTGTAGCTATTAGAAGCTCGTGGTCTCCTACAGGACAAGGTAAGACATCGTGGTGAACTATAAAACTAGGTGTATTGGTAATTATAAGATCAATTAGGCTGGAGGAATTAGCGGTGATACGGGTTGCTTTATTCACAAGCTGATTTAAGTGGAGGGATTGAATTAATTTCCCCATTTTATTATTAGGAAGAAGGAGATTATCATTGAAGTCGCCTATGATAATGAGAGGTTTGCTCCTCAAACAGACCGACCGAAATACCTCGGAGATGTAATCAAAGGTGTCGTTGAGTGCATGTGGGTGTCTATATACACATCCCAGGATGAATGAAGGGAATTTCCTACTCTGAGAGAGAGAGCTATGCAGGCCATTGCATAACCTGCATCATCATTTTTTAATATGTTTGAGAAACTTGGGGTGAAGTACAGATTAGCACCTACAGTACATAAGATAACCCAGTAAATGATAAAAAGTTAAGTAAGGGTGAGTTAGGTTAATGTTTGACTTAATATATGTTATCCATACCTAATTTAACTTGACCTTACATTTTTTTTATGAGTGTGACACCAGGACGGGCATAAAAGATAAAAAAAATCTGCCTTCATCGGGCCGGGGCGCGAAGAAAACATAAAGAGAAACATAGATGGGGAGTGTTGTAACTTGTCAGATGTACAGGGATAATAAGAGATGTGTAATGAATATCCGAGAATATATGGTGTTGATGCATGCATAGAAAAAGAACCGTAACTGAAGGAAGACACTGTATTGGACAGTCCTATTTAAGTTCAAAAGACCCTTCAGCAGTAGTATCACAACGGGCTGCTGTGCCACGGGTCAACCTACTTATTTAAGGGGTAATGTAATGTACAGAGGGCGCAAATCTTTACCTGATCCGAAAATCGCTATAACCACGTAGTAAGTTAGCCCAATGCAACAGCCGCCCGCTGCGATACCACAAGTGAGTGTCTTTTAGACTTAAATAGGATTAGACAGGACAGTTCGATGGTATGTCATCCTTTAGTTACGATTCTATTTCTGTGGCTACATCTTCATGTCTGGCGTACTCGCTATTGCCCCTTCACATGCCACAAGTCACAACACTCCCCATCTCTATTTCTCTTTAGATTCTTTCTAGTTATTTTGGTGCCTGGCCCGACGAGGACAATTCTCTTTGCCCGTCCTGGTGTCACATTCATAAGAGGAAATATGTATTCTCTTCTAGAAATATAACAATATTGTTTCGAATGTTGTTATTTTCGTCATCATGGCTGTAGTCACCGTGGCTCAAACGGTAGCGTCCGCGACTCTGAGGCGTCAGGTCGAGGGTTCGCGCCCCGTCGCGGTCTGAGGTTAGCAAGGGCATGCACTCAGGGTAAGGATTACATCTGCCAAAACAAGTCCTTCAAAAGAAGGCAACCGCCCTAGCCCTTGGTAGAAAAGGGAGTCCGTGACGTAAAACCGGAACATTTCGTCATCATGGTCGTAACAATGAGTATGATAAGCAATAACTGAAAATGAAATTGCAATTTATTATTGATATACACTGACGTGCTTATCCTTAATATAATCCTTAACTACTAGCTAGAGAATTATTTTCAAAATCTTACAAAATTCAAGAAAAAAGCATAAAACTACACGGAACTTGCTCAGTATTCTCTATATTTTGCAATCTTTCCTTTTTTCTACTAAATTTTACTTGTTACCAAATGTTTATAGCTTGCGACATCTTTTACCCTCTGTTCATCTTTTACGGAATTTAATACATAAACTGTCTCAATAGCATTTTCTTCTTTTTTCTGGGTACTAGGATGTCAAAGATATTCACATTTTTTACATTCCTTTATCTTTGATTTATGGCCTTTGCTCTGCCATATTTCTAGACAAAAATCTTTGGCTGGCCATGGCAGAACTCACTATGAAATTTTATCAAGTAACAGTTTTCTTAAGTTTGTTTTTGAGTTATTCTCTCATTTTTATTTACGCATCAAAATATTCCCTTCTATTGTATCACAGTCTTGCCTATTTGCAAATGTATTTTTATATGTCTTCGCTCTACTCATGTTGCGTATTCTTCACTAATTTTGTATTTTGTGCAATAAGCTGTCATATTTGGAATATCAATGTATATAGCTGTGTGTGTGTGTCTGTGTTTGTGTGTGTGCACATAGGTGTCTATATATTCTTTCAAATCAATCGCAGTTTAAAAGGCTGGGATTTAGTTTTTTGCTGGATTTTGTTAATAACGCATTGTTATTAATCAATTTTTGCTTCATGAAGCTTTACTGTTATATTTGGAATATCAATGTATATAGCTGTGTGTGTGTGTGTGTGTGTGTGTGTGTGTGTGTGTGTGTGTGTGTGTGTGTGTGTGTGTGTGTGTGTGTGTGTGTGTGTGCACATAGGTGTCTATATATTTTTTCCAATCTATCGCAGTTTAAAATCCTGGGATTTCATTTTCGGCTGGATTTTATGTTAATAACGAATTGTTTTTAATCAATCTTTTGCTTCATGCGGAGTTACTGTTTTTGCTGTATAAAACAAGAACACACGAACAAATAACATTAAGCTCCTCGGGACACATGACGCAATGTTCAAGAAAGATCCTTCCACGAAGAACTTCTCATTAACGAGATTTTTTATTATTCGTCTAGTTTTTGAGGTCTGTTTTTTCCTTCCTTTCCCAAATGCTTTAGATTTATCTAATTCCTCATCGAGTTACTTATTGTTTTGATTAACAAATATAATTACAGACAAACGAACACAAGCCCTTTCAAACACATATGAGTAGTTATTCCAATGAAAAGCTTTAGTAATGCTCAAAATTAATTAATTTTCTCTCTCTCTCTCTCTCTCTCTCTCTCTCTCTCTCTCTCTCTCTCTCTCTCTCTCTCTCTCTCTCTCTCTCTCTCTCTCTCTCTCTCTCTCTCTCTCTCTCTCTCTCTCTCTCTCTCTCTCTCTCTTTGTATGAATAAAAGGAAATCATACAAAGAACTTATATCATGGCATTGTCTGTGTGTCTAATTACTTAAAAAAATATTGTCGGTCAAAAGATGAAATGCTAGTCCCGGAATCATTAATTACCGCCATTGCAGTTATAAATATCTTGCTTTAATTAATGTTTTTTTTGTTCAATACATTAATATAAACATAGTTGGATTGCGTTCTCAGTCATTTTATCTACATCACATTATAAGAGAATAGTACCAGATAACATAATGTCGACAGATCAGAGATGATTATGTATACTTCCTAAGAAAAAGTAATGTGAATGGATTCGGTTTTACGTCACGAACTCCCTTTTCTACTAAGGGCTAGGACGGTTGCTTTCTTACGAAGGACTTGCTTTGGCAGATGTAATCGTTACCATGAGTGTATGCCCTTACTAACCTCAGTCCGTGACGGGGCGCGAACCCTCGACCTGCCGCCTCAGAGTCGCAGACGCTACCATTTATTTATATGAATGGCGAATATATCTAAAGGGTTATCGCAGAGTAAAAACACAAAAGAAGAAATCTCTGTTATTTTGACATATCAATTTAGAGAAAGCAGTTCCGGTTTTACGTCACGGACTCCCTTTTCTACCAAGGGCCAGGACGGTTGCCTTCTTGCGAAGGACTTGTTTTAGCAGATGTAATCGTTACTCTGAGTGCATGCCCTTGCTAACTCCAGATCGTGACGGGGCGCGAACCCTCGACCTGACGCCTCAAAGTCGCGGGCGCTACCGCTTGAGCCACAAAGCAACTTACTTTATAATGCTGAGACTCCATTTGCTTCGAGAAATAAAATCTTCATTTCGAATCAAAATACAAGGTCAAATTTCATTTTATCATTTCCCAGGAGGTCATGTGTATTATATGAGGTCAGTCATTAGAGTAAATGAGAGAGAGAGAGAGAGAGAGAGAGAGAGAGAGAGAGAGAGAGAGAGAGAGAGAGAGAGAGAGAGAGAGAGAGAGAGAGAGAGAGAGAGAGAGAGAGAGAGAGAGATCGTTAGTATATATAAATAACTGCTTCATAGGTATTCTCTTGAATGAATATTGACATAAAAATGCTATATAGCCTTCTCTATGGTATGTAAGTATAAAAAAGAAAAGAAAAATTTTATAGCATTCGTAGCGTCACTTCCCCATAATTATCTAAAAACACAAAAACTCTGTATTGTACATGCATTAACTAATTTTCTCTTCCCTGAAAGCAAATTTTAGTATAGCAATTGTCATAATTTGCTTAACTTCAGTCGTAAATGGTTTTAATGTTTTCCTCTTGAGGTTCAAATGGCATGTTTTTGAGCTATATATGGTGTTATAATTAAACTTGTGAGAACATTTAGTGGCAATGGAACCGTCGATAAATTGAATTCCAAAATTCTGTTCATAAATGTTGGACCATGAATTTGATATGTGTGTGAGTATGTATTTCAAGTTTTTTAAATGTTCTCAAAAATATGAGAGAGAGAGAGAGAGAGGAGAGGAGAGAGAGAGAGAGAGAGAGAGAGAGAGAGAGAGAGAGAGAGAGAGAGAGAGGAGGTGGGTGGCGGGCCGGCGGACTGACGAATGAACGAACGAAGAGAGAGAGAGAGGAGAGGAGAGAGAGAGAGAGAGGAGGGTGGACGGGCTGGCCGGCTGACGGACGAACAGAAGAGAGAGAGAGAGGGGGTGGACGGGCTGGCCGGCGGACGGACGAATGGACGGACGAACAGAGAGAGAGAGAGATTCTATTAAAAGATGGTTCATTCCCATACTCAGAAGTTTCCGCCTCTTTTCACTTGATTTGTAAGTGTTTGTTAAGTCTATTCTGCATAAGATGGAGCAGTAAACTCCACCACTTGCAAAAGGACGAATAGTCTCTTATACCATAATAATAATCATGCACAAAATTGAATATATATGTGTGTGTGTGTGATTACCTAATTGGGATTACCTAATTGTGTTTACGGGAAAGAGCCCAAAGCTCGTATCTTCCCGTCTCCTGATCGGTTCCATTTTAGACTTAGTGATGCTTATCATACCTGTCCTTAAAACTATGGATTGAGATAACTACCTCCTCGCTTAGCCAATTCCAATTATCAACTACTCTTACACTGAAAAAGTATGTATGTATGTATGTATGTATGTATGTATGTAGAGATGATGTATGTATGTATGTATGGCATGTATGTATGTATTTATGTATGTGATTACCTAATTGTTTTTACCTAATTGTGTTTACGGGAAAGAGTCCAAAGCTCGTATCTTCCCGTCTCCTGATCGGTTCCATTTTAGACTTAGTGATACTTATCATACCTGTCCTTAAAACTATGGATTGAGATAGCATTAACTACCTCCTCGCTTAGCCAATTCCAATTATCAACTACTCTTACACTGAAAAAGTATTTCCTTACATCCTGCAAAGAAGTTTTCTTACCAAGCTTCAAACTATGACCTCTAGTTCTAGAGCCAGCCATATCAAAATATCGATCCCTATCCACTCTATCATAACCATGAAGGAATTTAAAGACTGTCACCATATCCCCCCTCACTCTTCTAGCTTCGAATGATGGTAAGTCTAATTCCCTCAGCCTCTCATCATAACTGAGATTGCGTATTTCTGGCACCAGTTTCGTGGCATGTCTTTGAACTTTTTCAACCTTAGCTATGTGCTTTTTCAAGTGCGGATTCCAAAAGGGGGCTGCATATTCGAGTTTTGGCCTCACATAGGTTACATAAATATTTCTGAACATTTCCTTGTCCATGTGCCTGAAGGCTACCCTTACATTTGATAAGAATGAATATGCTGCCCTTACTATGCCATTTATATGTATTTCTGGAGACAAATCTGCCAGTATGTTTACTCCTAGATCTCTCTCATTTTCTGTCTCTTGAAGTTGTACTCCAGCCACCGAGTAGTCAAGCTTGGGCCTTCTTGCACTTGTACCCATTCTCATTACCTTACATTTTGAAGTATTGAATTTCATTAGCCACTTTTCTGACCACTCATGCAGATTATTTAGATCCTCCTGAAGTTCTCTACCATTGATCTCGTTTTTTACTTTCTTCACAATCTTTACATCATCTGCAAACATATTCATGAATGAATTTACAGACTCTGGTAAGTCATTTACATATACAAGGAACAAAAGTGGCCCTAAAACTGAACCCTGTGGAACTCCACTACTAACTCTTCTCCATTCAGACACTGAGTGTCTTACTCTAACCCTCTGTTCCCTTCCTTCTAAGTAAGTTTTTATCCATTCCAAAACATTTCCACCTATTCTAGCCATTGATTGCAGCTTCCTAATAAGTCTCCCATGTGGAACAGTGTCAAACGCTTTCTGGAAGTCTAGGAATATGCAATCTGCCCAGCCCTCTCTTTCCTGTAAGATTTGGCTTACCTCATCATAAAATTCTAATAAGTTTGTTACTGTTGATCTACCTTCTCTGAAGCCATGTTGCCTCACTGACAAAAAGTTGAAGGATTCCAAGTGAAGAGAGATATGTTTCCTTAGTAGTTTCTCCATAACTTTGCAAACTATGCTGGTCAAGGAAACTGGTCTATAGTTCAGAGCCGTATCCCTCCTTCCCTTTTTGAAGATAGGTATCACATTTGCTTGTTTCCAGCATCTTGGAATCTCCCCCGACTCCAGTGACTCCATAAATATGATACTTAGTGCCACTAATATGTGCTTTTTTTATTATTAGTATACTGAATATTGTGGTAAAAATGACCCAAATATGTATTAAGCGTATTATAATTTGGCATTTGGATTTCTGGTATCCTACATACTAAATTTTTTTTCTCATATTTCGTATAATCTAAGAAGTCAAATTAGATCTAGGTCAACAGTATCATTTTATCCAAAGGTATCTCTAGCTTTTACTCCAACCACTGAGGAAGCAAGACAGCTCAAACCGGTGCATGTCCCAAGCCCGTATTAATGAAGAGGTCTGGTGTTAAAGGATATCACTGAGGAAGCAAGAGAGCTCAAACCGGTGCCTGTCCCAAGCCCGTATCAATGAAGAATTCTGGTGTTAAAGGATACCACTAAGGAAGCAAGACAGCTCAAACCGGTGCCTGTCCCAGGGCCGTATTAATGAAGAGGTCTGGTGTTAAAGGATATTCTTTCCTAAAACTCTAATCTAATACCAACATAAGCCTCCTAGAGGTTAGTGAGAAACAGTTGCCCTATATGAACACGGAAAGTAGCGGTAATAATGACGCAGGAGATTTGTCTCTTGTATTCAAAGGAAGCTAAAAAAATGCCGATTTAAATTTTTTTTACAACTGTGTAAAGTACAATAGTAAAAGATATTTTCAATTCTTAGAGGTCCTGTTAAACTTTTTAGATTCCGATCACGTAAAGAGAACTCGTCCAATTCGTAAACATTCCACATCCCGTTAATGTACAATTACGTCTGCCATAAACTGACAAATAAATATAAATTAAATGTAATAAAATGCAAAGAGTAGCTTTAAATGCTGTCAAAACGAATATTCTTTTTTTATTAATTACGTAATAATATCCACTCAAAGCGAATTGTCTCCAAGCGAGACTCACAGCTAAGCACCCCACCTCCGCGCCAAAATAGGAAAGCCCATTCGCCCTCCAGGGCGAATACCACCTCCAATCAACAAAATCTCACCCCACCTGCGGGTCAAAAGGGAAGGTCAGCTCACCCTCAAGGGAGAACATCAAGAAAAAAAAGAAAAAAGATCGCTAAGAGAGTTCCGGTTTTACGTCACGGACTCCCTTTTCTACCAAGGGCTAGGACGGTTGCCTTCTTGCGAAGGACTTGTTTTATTAGATGTAATCCTTACCCAGAGTGAATGCTCTTGCTAACCTCAGACCGTGACGGGGCGTGAACCCTCGACCTGACGCCTCAGAGTTGCGGACACTACCGCTTGAGCCACGGTGACTACTATGATGGTTAAGCGAGTTTGAGAGTAAATGTGAGGTGCCCTCCAAACGGACAGAATTAGGAAGTGGCCGAAGACTGAAGGGTAAAGCATTGCTGACTTAATGAACGACATTTCTACAGCAGATTTTTTTCTTCTTATTACTTAGCTTCCATGGAGGCTGAACTCTCTTGGTCCATAAAAGGAAAATTTACTATTGTCAATTACCATATACTGTACGGAATCCTGTCATAAAGTATTCAAATGCTTCCTTTGTGAAAAGGGCAATGAATTATTTTTAATTATTCAGGGCTGCGGTCGCAGTATCAGTAACAATTTCCGTCTGAGAGTTAACTATTTTTTTTTACGGATGAGAAAATATAAAGGGACAGATGAATGAATTGAAATTAAGTTCCAAGCGTGTCAAACCACCTCTACAGATCAGGACCTTGGAAATGAATTAAATAAATCATAAACATTGATTCCCGACCCCGTTATGATAGTTGAATATGTTAAATGTTAAATATTTACTCATTTGCAATATATGTGGTATTAGGTGAATAGTACTAGGTTCCATCTTGTTTTATTATGTCATGAGTATGATATTTTTTTAATATGAAATGAATTACAAATATAAACTTATGATATGCATTCACAAAGGTAACTAAAATATATTGTTTGGAGGTAGAGAAAATGATGAAAACTATTTTCATCTCAGAGTTATTCCTCCAAAAGCATCTTGAGTAGAAAAGTTTGTGAATGCTGCCTCTGCTGCTGCTCCATGATGAATGGGAATGCTTACAGCATCTTATCTTTGAGGTAATACGCAGCTGAGACGCTTTCATTATCTCATTTTTACATGTGGGGATAGTTATGAGATGAAATTTTTGGGGTAAATCAGCGACGGCTGTTGGGCCTAGCTGCAGATGTTCCTTATCACACCGTGGACAACCTAAGCAGCGTGATAGGGAGGGGGAATTGTGGTGATCGTTTATTCCCAAAGGAGCTAAGAGGCGTGATTGGAGTGATAAGGAGCTAAGAGGCGTGATTGGACTTCTAATGAATGTGTTTGTGTTTTGACATAACTATTCCAATATCAGATGTTTGCGGCCATTATGTATATGTATGTGCATTGTTATGTATGTATTCACTTCACTTATTCCACAGTCATATTTTCATATTTGTTATATACCTAAATATTTTTTTTATTTCTTTGATTTATTTAATTCATTTAATTACTTACAATATTACTTTATAATTGGTAATTTATGTACTGAGTTAATTTAAATATCTACTTGTCTCTTCTTTAAGAATGATATAAAGTAGTATTTTTTCTTTGATTTATTTTACGGATATTCACATTTATTACGTTTGAGAGATAATTTCTTACATACTAACTTTATTTTGCAATTTATTCAGCAGTTTACTTAAATGTTTTCTGATGTTTCTTCTTTATGGATGAGAGAGATCTATTACTTGCAGTTACATTTACAATATATATTTAATTTATTTGATTTATATATAAGTACATATATGTGTGTGCGTGCGTTCTTGCGTGCGTGTGTGCGCGTGTATGTGTGTGCTCGCGTGCGTGCGTTCTTGCGTACGTGCGTGCGTGCGTGTGTGTGTGTGTGTGTGTTCGTGCGTGTGTGTGTGTGTGCGTGCGTGCGTGTGTGTGTGTGTGTGTGTGTATATGTGTACACACATACTAAGAGAAGCGCTTAGTAAAATATCATATGTATGTCTCTTCCTTAAAGATGAAAGATGTAGTGAGTGTTTTTAAGAACAAGCTACAGAATTTACTAGAATTTACTAAGAATTTACTATGATTAATTTTGTGGGGCAAAAGAATGAGTTACAAATATTGTTCCGGTTTTACGTCACGGACTCCCTTTTCAACCAAGGGCTAGGACGGTTGCCTTCTTCCGAAGGACTTGTTTTGGCAGATGTAATCGTTTCCCTGAGTGCATGCCCTTGCTAACCCCAGACTGTAACGGGGCGCGAAACCTCGACCTGACGCCTCAAAGTGGCGGACGCTACCGCTTGAGCCACGGTGACTACAATGAGTAAAAATATTAGTGTAGGTAATAGCGACATAAATATTTAGCAATGCAACAGCACTGAAAGGCGATTACATGATAGCCAATGGCATGAAAAGGCGTAAAAACACCGCAAAGAGAGTAATAGAAGAGGAGATAAAGAAGGAGAGGAAAAGTAAGAGGCTGTACAGTATTTTCCTCTTAAGTTGATCACTAACCAACCGCTGAGTTTTATTGCCCTCCATTAAAGGACTAGGATCTTGCACAAAAATAATTATTCTTTAACATAAGAAGTAATGTGATAAAGTTAAAACACAGCAACTTGCAAGTTGAATATTCTTGCCAAACTGGAGCATCAAGACCAGTTAGTTAGAGCCTATACCTGTCAGCCCCTTTTGGTTCGAGATTTTCCACCGTCAAGGAGTAGGATATGCTGCGTCTTATGCCGCTTTCACACCAAAGTGTTACGTCGCACGTGGCGTGCCACGTGGCATGCCACGTGCGACGTGCCACTTTGGTGTGAAAGCGGTCTTATGATCCTTGAGATATTGAATTTAGGTTTAAGATATTGAATCTGTATGTAGAGGAGTATTATTCTTATTGCTTTTTTTTTAATATGGGGTCGAGGGGTCTTAAGGGGAAGCGAGAAATTTTTATGAGACACGCAAGTATGAAATATCTTTATTTATGAGCATAAAATGAAAACCAGACGAAATGAGAATGAAATTTCCATATTATATTTTTCTAACAATTAATAACTTACATTTAAGTCCGGTGTTATGTCCTATGCTATTAATTTTAAACTTAATTACATAGCATATATAAGATATTATAAATAGCTTCGTTTCCTAAGTAGGTCTAAAGTTACTATATTTTTGCTACACGTTTGTTTACTGTATATTTAAACTATCGGAAATTATTATATTTAGTTTCCATTTGCCACTCTCTCAGCATCTAGTTTTATATTCAATTGGGGACGCTTTTGAACACAACTCTTTAGCAAAGTAGTATTTTGGCTGCATTTAACGGTTGGATTCCCGCCCGACATCAAAACTCTCTATTCGTACGGGCTTGGGACAGCCGCGAGTGGAGCTGCCTTGCTCCCCAAGTGCTTGGATTTAGACTGGGAATACTTTGCACATAATTTCCTTCTTCAGTGCAAATATGAATACATGAATTAGGTAAAATATACTCCTAAATGGCAATATTGAGAGAAGGAAAAGAGGAAAAATTAAGCAGAGGAAAAGGAAATATTCAGGGGAAAAAAAAGAGATTTAAACAATGTAAAGGAATTGAAAATCAACATAGTGGAAGTAAGCTCAAGAAACGGCAGTACATGCATTGGCCTTCTCTCCTTCTTTTTCCTTTCCATAAATCCTCCAGATTTCCAGACTCTTTGTAAGCCTGATTTTTATTCAAGCGGCAGTAACCTCTCCATGTCTTTCATACTTTCCTATCGAAATCTTTAGTTTTTTTTTTTTTTTTTTTTACTTTACCTTTGAAGGCAATATACTTGTAACTTATTTTCATGGAGAAAGTCTTAGAGGAAGGATATCTTATTTTCAATCCAGTCTTGCATATGAAAGGACTCGGTTCTTTTCATGTCCGAGTTCTCTATTCTGAATTGTACTCGTAGGAAGTATAATCTGATCTCAGGTTCCCAAGATATTGCAGGCGTTTGATCTTCTTCTTCTCAGCTTTAATCCATTTTATATGGGGTCGCCGTTGTGAATGAGTCGTCTCCATCTATTTCTGTTCTGTGCTTCATTTTCATCAATACCCTTCCATTGCAAGTCTTCCCTTATACAGTCACGCTATCTTTTTCTTGGTCTTCCTCTCCTCCTTCTACCCCGAACTTCCATCTCCATCGTATGTCTTCCAACATGACGTTGGAAAACA
>JAXCGZ010017172.1:60000-80000 GCA_037179515.1 Halocaridina rubra | reverse complement strand
AGGGAAAGGGGCAATCAAAGCTAAAAGAATTAAAGCTAATTTAATATGCCTTTTTTTCAGTAGGAGAAAAAATAATGCAATTTTTTCCTTTTTTTTCTCTTATTCTCATTTGCACTCGTGCGCTTAATTAGACCAATATTGAGAATATCAAGGGGAAAGAACGTCCCTGAGGAATACAGGAATAAAGAGCGTCCCTGAGGAATACAGGAATCCAATTATAATTCTTATTCATGGATCCCTAATTAATGTCATGCTTTTTATTCTTGATGATAGGAAGAATTTGTCCTTTACATGTCAATTAAGGGCTACTTACATCATTGCTTAATTACTATACCCATTTCTGCATAGAAAGTAATTGCTTTTAAATGTTTGATTTACTTTTAATTTAATTTTAGTTTTTTGTGTATCTTTTAACTAAATGTCTAGTCCTGGAAGAGAGCACGTGGATGTTGATTTATTTTCCAAATTGGTAATTTAAGTTCGTTTCTTCTCTCCTTCGTTCCGGTTTTACGTCACGGACTCCCTTTTCTACCAAGGGCTAGAACGGTTGCCTTCTTGCAAAGGACTTGTTTTTGCAGATGTAATCCTTACCCTGAGTGCATGCCCTTTTTATTTTTTTTAAGAGTGTGACACCGGGATAGGCAGAAACTGCCCTCATCAACAAAGGCCCGGGCACGAGAAAATACCAAGACGAAGGAAAAGAAAAAGTTAAGGGCAAGGCAGAGATGAGGTAATGTCACACAAAGGAAAACGACAGACAGAAAAAACAGTCAAAGTAAAGAGGACCCAGAGATATGGAGGACTAGGCTCTGAGATGACGATAGATCTGCTTTTTGAAGGATGAAAGGTCATAAGAACTAGGAAAGACAGAAGGAGGAAGAGAGTTCCAGAGTCTGGAGGTAGATGGGAAGAAGCAGTTGCTGCACCGACCAATCCGCGAGCTACAAATATCGACACAGTACCTGTGAGATGAGGCCGCTTGGCGAGTGTTACGCGGCCTCGGCAGTGGAGGAGGGATGCAACTCGCCAACTCATCAGAGCAGCGATGGAAGTAGTAGCGATAGAAAAGCGAAAGGGAAGATACCTTACAGCGAAGAGAGAGAGAATCCAGGTTAGAAGTAAGAGAAGGATCATTAATGAGTCTGACTGCCTTAGATTGAACCCTATCAAGAAGATAAGTAAAGGAAGAAGCACCCCAGATGTGTGAGCAGTATTCTAAGCAGGGGCGGATAAGACCTTTGTAAATTTTAAGTAACTGCAATGAGGAAAAGTAATAACGAAAACGAAACAAAACCCCCAATTTTTTGGATGAAGATTTAGAAATTTGGATTATGTGATTCCTCCAAGACAAGTTAGAGGCTATATGGATTCCTAATATATTGATAGAGTTAAGAGGGTAAATTTCATTAGTTTCGAAGACAATAGGGTTATCAGGAGGAGAAGAAGATAAAGAGATAGCCAGAAACTGTGTCTTGGAGGCATTGAATTTACCTAAATTTTGAGTGCCCCATTCAGATACTCTCTGCAAATCGGAGTTAAGAGTAGAAGAAAGAGTGATACGAGATTGATTACGAGTAACAGATGAAGGTTGTGAAGAAATGGCAGAGGAAAAGTGAAAGGTAGAATCATCGGCAAAGGCATGAAGAAGAGAGGAAGATGGGGACTGTAGAAGATCATTGATGAAGAGAAGGAAGAGAGTAGGTGAAAGAACAGAGCCCTGTGGAACACCACTGGACACAGAGAAAGGGCTAGATGTCGCGCCATCAACAACTACAGATATAGAACGGTCAGTAAGAAAACTGGAAATCAGAGAACAGAAAGAAGGGGTAATAATAATAATAATAATAATAATAATAATAATAATCTTTATTTCCATTTCAATACAATGGGTATTCGTCAGCCAGGGCAAGCCCCAACCCCCCACTGTGGTGTCCAAACACAGCAGTTCCTGCCAGTAAACAGCTTAAACTCTCGGTCTTGGACGGGAACCGATCTTTCGACCTCGTGAATGCGAAGCCAGCGCGTTACCACTGTACTAGCCGTAGGCAGGGAGTTTGGCCAACAGAGCCTTGTGCCAGACTCTGTCAAAAGCCTTAGAGATATCAAGGGCGACGACAAAGGATTCCCTATAGTTCCTCAGAGAAGATGACCATACATGAGTAAGATAGGACAGGAGATCACCAGTGGATCTTGCCTTGCGGAAGCCGTACTGGTGATCGGAGATAAGTGAGTTAGATTCAAGGCGTTTCAAGAAGTGAGCATTGAGCAAAGTTTCGAAAACTTTAGCAATAGAGGAGGTTAGAGCAATAGGTCGGTAGTTTGAAGGAATAGAGCGGTCACCCTTCTTAGGAACAGGTTGAACTAGAGCTTGCTTCCAAGATGAAGGATAGATACTGGTTGACAGAATGAGGCGAAAAAGACGGCAAAGCACGGGAGCCAGTTCATCTGCAAACTCCTTAAGGAACCTTGCAGGGATACCATCGGGACCAGATGCTTTGTTTGTCTTTTGTGAGCGAAGAACCTTATGAATTTTGCGTGAAGAAAGGATAAGGGGGGGGCATAGGGTTAGAGAGGGGAAAAGACTGAGGAACAGGTGCACTGGAATCGTTGATAGAAGAGTTGGCAGAAAAATGAGAGCCAAAGAGAGTGGCTTTGTCAGTGGGAGACCAAGCTATAGAACCATCAGAACGAATGAGAGGGGGAAAGCTTGAGTTACAGAAGTTTTTGGAGAGGTTTTTGGCTAAGGACCAGAAGCATTTGTCAGTGGGAGAGGAGTTAAGGTCATCAACTTTCCTTCTTATAAAGGAAGCCTTAGACCTTCGAATCTGAGCTGTACAGCGATTCCTAGCTATAATAAAAGCAGAGCGAGTTAAATCGGAAGGAGAGGCTTGGTAAGATCGGTGAGTCTGATTCCTAGCCTGGATAGCCATGGAGCAGGCACGGTCAAACCAAGGTTTAGGGGGAGAGAAAGTTTTTGTAGAAGAGGGGATGTACGCCTCCATTCCCGAGGTCATGATCTCGGCAACTTTTACAGCTACCCGATCAGGGTTGCTGGACCGAAAGCAGTAGTCATCCCATGGAAAGTCAAAGAGAAAGTTACGCAAATTTTCATATTGAGTTCGCTCGAAGTGCCAAAGGCGGCGTTGAGTAGGAGGGATTGGTGGTGGGGGAGCGAAAATGGAAGAGACAGAGATCATGGAGTGGTCAGATTTACCAAGAGGGGAAAGCACGGAATAAGAGTAGTTTGAAGGGTTAGAAGTAAAAAAATGGTCAAGAATGTTAGTAGCATGTTCGTGACGATCAGGAACACGAGTAGGATGTTTGATAATTTGCTCCAGATCATGAGTAATAGAGAAAGCAAGAGCCTCGCTTCCTCCCACATCAGTGTGAGAAGAATGAAGCCACTCACTGTGGTGTACATTGAAGTCTCCAATGTAGAGAACTTCGGCATGTGGGTGAGAAGATAGCAAGGACTCATGGCACGAGGAGAGATATTCAAAGAAAGATACAAACTCGGTGGAGTTTGGAGAACAGTAACAGAAGCAAAGGATGATAGTGGTAGTGGAGAGATAGACTTTTAGCCAGAGAACATCAAAGTCAGGAGATTCAAGGTCCATGAGCCTCACAGTAGGAGTGTTAATGTTGCAGTAAGCACAGACCCCACCTTTGGAACGAAAACGAGTATACAGATTATAGTGGGAGATTTGGAAAGGGTCAGTGGAAGCATGTATAGACAACTGGGTTTCAGATAGGAGGAGGAGGTTAGGGAGGAAAGTGCCCAAGTGCTGTTCCACAGACGAAAGATTAGAGTTCAGCCCACGAATGTTTGAATAGTGAAGAGTGAAAGAAGCAGATCTATTAGGAGGTGCAAGGTTAAGAGCAGAACCATTACTACCACCAGGCGTGTCTGCCCTCAAGCCAATGGTGGAGTCAACACGATCCGCGGAGATTCTTCGTACCCCACTATGCCGGGTACTGGGGGCCATTAGTTGTGAACCTTCCATAAATAATGACAAAATGTGAGGAAAAGGAAAGTAAAAGAGACAGATGTGCAGAATGTTGTGACTTGTCAAATGTAATGGAATAGCAAGAGATGTGTAATGAATATGCCAGAATATTCAGTGTAGATGTAGGAACTGTCTGGACCAGTCATAGTTGCATCCTAATACCTTCAGTCGTAGTCTTCCAACGGGCGGCTGGTGCCATGGCCAACCTACTGATACCTTAGAGTCACGGACGCTACCGCTTGAGCCACGGTGGCTACAAATTGGTAAATTAAGTATGATATGGAAATAGTTTGTACTTAATATTTATTAGATATATTTATATTGAGCGTTAACCGGTAAGTTTAGACTTTTAAACTAATTTTAAAAGGTTTGGGAGGCAAGTCAACTCACATCAATGCTGCTCCCAAGCCTGGATCAATAAAGGTGGTGGTGTTTGGAAGGAGATTCTGATTGAAATATGTTAACCTAAAAGCAACTATTAGCTTGGAAAAACCTACCGACAAAGAATATTAAACTCTAAGTGATATACCAAAAATGATATAGCTGTCTCTCTCTCACTAAGACCACACTCCTAATATAATGTTCCGGTTTTACGTCACGGACTCCCTTTTCTACCAAGGCTAGGACGGTTGCCTTCTTTCGAAAGAATTGTTTTGGTAGATGTAATCCTTACCCTGAGTGCATGCCCTTGCTAACCTCAGACCTTGACGGGACGCGAACCCTCGACCTGACGCCTCAGAGTCGCGGACGCTAAAGCTTGAGCCACGGTGACTACTTAAAATACCTTTAGAATCAGATGTTTAATACTCTGATTTTCCCCCTTTTTTGACAAGACAATTCTGAACCTTAATTGATCAAGCTTCTCTTCTCGGGATATTGCTGACAAGTATTAAGATCCTTGATTGAAAACATTGGTTTTTATAATGTATGTAAAGCTCTTTTGCTACCCTATCTTACTCATATGCCAACAATAAACACTCATTTCCCTTGTACTGATCTTCAGAGTAAAAGACAAAATTGTAGAGTAATAGTAGATGTGATATTGAACAATACTTATTTCGCATAAATATTGAGAAAGAGTTAATTTGAGCTACAGGGTAGTCACCGTGGCAAAGCGGTAGCGTCCGTGAGTCTGAGGCGGCAGGTCGAGGGTTGGCGCCCTGCCACGGTCTGAGGTTAGAAATGGCATACACCCACAGTAACGATTGCACCTGCCAAAACAACAACTTCGCAAGGAGGTTCACAGAAATTTTGCGAAAGAGTTAATTTGAGCTACAGGGTAGTCACCGTGGCAAAGCGGTGGCGTCCGTGACTCTTAGGCGGCAGGTCAAGGGTATGCGCCCTGCCAAGGTCTGAGGTTAGAAATGACATGCACCCAGGGTAACGATTACATCTGCCAAACAAGCCCTTCGCAAGAAAGGAACCGTCCTAGCCCGTGGTAGCTACTGACAATGTACACACTCTATTTTTTGTCTAAACATGCGTCATTGATTTTTATAGAAACTTCCAGAAATATATTTGCATACATTACATCTCATAGTGCAATATTTATAGTCACATTGCGTCACTACAATTACGAGTAAGGAATTTACCGACCAACATGTACGCTTTTTCCATACGAAGGAGAATTAGGCTCCCCTGAATTGAGAAACTCCTGATATTACACTTCTCTGCAATTTGTGTATTCTGATGTTGAATTACTGTAATGTAGAGTTCTGTAATGTTTGGCTGCAATATACAGTCATCCTTCTGTGACATAGATTTTCTCATTCAGCACTGGTTGTCCGTGCACGGGCGCGTGCTTTTGTCCGCATTGAATTTTGACATTGTTTCTTTCATTCGTTTATCGTAATTTTATGACTCATATATCAACTTACTTGTTTTGATTTGATGAAAGTATTTTTAATTACTATTCTATTGTTAATTACGGACTTTATTAGGCAAATACGGACTTAAAAATATTCAAGTTATGTTATCCTTCTTCTTGTTTGAATACTGAATATATTGTTATGCCTTAATTAATAAATAACATTCTTTATTTCTTTGTTGCTTTAGAAACGCCAGAGTAAGTGACACCTTTATTTATTAGCCATTGCATATATACCGTGGTAGCTTAATGGTGGAAAATGCGAGTAGGGAAGCTACTAACGCTTGTTTAGTCACACCTCAGAGCATCAACATATATATATATATATATATATATATATATATATATATATATATATATATATATATATATATATATATATATATATATATATATATATATATATATATATATATATATATATATATATATATATATATATATATATATATATATATATATATATATATATATATATATATATATATATATATATATGATTGATTCGGTTTTACGTCACGAACTCCCTTTTCTACTAAGGGCTAGGACGGTTGCCTTCTTGCGAAGGACTTGTTTTGGCAAATGTAATCGTTATCCTGAGTGTATGCCCTTACTAACCTCAGTCCGAGATGAGGTGTTTGAGAATTATGATTGGTGTATCTACAATTGATAGAGTAAGGAATGAAGAGGTCAGGCAGAGAACTGGTATTGAAAAAAAAGCTGTCAGATAGGTTAGACCAGAGACCATTGAGTTAGTTTGGACACATGGAATGGATGAGTGACAAACGAATGGCAAAGAGAGTGTGGAATGCAGAAGTGTATGTAGTAAAACCAACCCAGCACCGCCTTTGGCACTTTCAGTGTACCCAAAGTGATGATGTGCATAAATTCCTCTTTGACTTTCCATGGGATAACTACTGTTTTTAGTCCCATAATCCTGATCAGGCACCCCCAAAAGTTGTCGAGATCATAACCTCAGGAATGGAAGCGTTCATCTCCTCCTCAATGAAAATTTTTCTCCCCCTAATTTTTGGTCTAACCGTTCCTGCTCCACGGCTATTCATGCCTGGGATCGGGTACACTGGTCATAGCAAGCCTCTCCTTCTGATTTAACTCGCGCTGCTTTTATTGCAGCTCGGAATTACTGCACGGCGCATAGTCGAAGGTCTAAAGCTTCTTTTTATAAGGAAGAGAGTTGATGACCTCATCTCTCCACTGATAAATGTTTCTGGTCCTTTGCCAAAAACTTCTGTAACTCAAGCTTTCCCCCTCTCATTCGTTCTGATGGTTCTATAACTTACTCTCCCACTGACAGAGCCATTCTCTTTAACTCTCATTATTCTGCCAACTCTTCCTTAAGAGATTCCAGCTCACCTATACCTCATTCTTTACCCCTCTCTAACCCTATGCCCTCCCTTATCCTTACTTCACGCAAAGCTTATAAGGTTCTCTGCTTGCTAAAGATGAACAAAGCATCTGGTCCCGATGGTATCCCTGCTAGGTTCCTTACGGAGTTTGCAGATGATCTTGCTCCAGCACTTTGCCATCTTTTTCGCCTCATTCTGTCAACCAGTATCTATCCTTCACTTCAAACTTCTGACTTATTTCCCTAACTTCCTCTATCGCTAAATTTTCGAAACTCTGCTCAATTCTCACTTCTTGAAACCTCTTGATTCTAACTCGCTTATCTCTGATCACTAGTACGGCCTTTGCAAAGCAAGATCTACTGGTAATCTCCTGTCCTATCTTACTTATGTATGGTCATCTTCCCTGAGGAACTATGGGGAATCCTTTGTCGTCGCCCTTGATATCTCTAAGGCTTTGACAGAGTCTGGCACAAGGCTCTTTAAGCCAAACTCCCTGCTTATGGCTTTACCCATTTTCTCTGTTTTCTAGTTTACTTTCTGACCATTTTATATCAGTGGTTGTTGATGGCACAACATCTAGCCCATTCCCCGTACTCTTTATCAACGATGTTCTTCAACCCCTATCCTTCACTCTTCTTTATGCCTTTACCATCGATTCTACCCTTCATTTTTCGTCTGCCTTTTCTTCACAACCTTCATCTGCTACTCGTAACCAGTCTCATATCACTCTTTCTTCTACTTTCAACTTTGATTTGCAGAGGGTATCTGAGTGGGACAACCAAAATTTAGTTAAATTCAATGCCTCCAAGGCAGAGTTTCTGGCTCTCTTAATCATCTACTCCTCCTGATAGCCCTATTGTCTTCAAAGCTTCAAAAATTTACCATCTTAATACAATTAACATATTAGGAATCTAGATAACCTCTGACTTGTTTTGGAGGAATCACATAATTCAAATTTCTAAATCTGCATCCAAAAAAAATTGAGAATTGTTTCGTTTTCGCCATTACTTTTCCTCTTTACAGTTACTTAAAATCTATAAAGGTCTTATCAATCTCTACTTAGAATACTGCTCGCACGTCTCGGGTGCTTCTTCTTATACTTATCTCCTTGATAGGGTTGAATGTAAGGCAGTGA
This sequence comes from Halocaridina rubra, assembly GCA_037179515.1. NCBI lineage: Eukaryota > Metazoa > Arthropoda > Malacostraca > Decapoda > Atyidae > Halocaridina > Halocaridina rubra. Next base: position 71,624 of record JAXCGZ010017172.1, on the reverse strand, counting down.
AACTCATTAATGACCCTTTTCTTACTTTCAATCTGGAGTCTATTTCTCTTCGCCGTAAGTTATCATTCATTTCTCTTTTCTATCGCTACTACTTCCATCGCTGCTCTGAAAGTGGGGGAGGGATGCAACTTGCCAACTGGCAAGTTGCATCCCTCACCCACTTTAAAGGTCGCTTAACACTCACCAAGCGGCCTCGTCTCACAGGTACTGTCAGAAGATTGGAAGTTTGCAGATTTGTTGGTACAGCGACTGCTTCTCCCCATCTAGTTGTAGATTCTGGAATTCTCTTTCTCATTCTGTCTTTCCAAATTCTTAAAACCTCATTTCCTTAAAAAAAAAAAAAAAAAAAAGGATCTATCGTCATCTGAGGGCTTAATCTTGCCATAATTCTAGGTCCGCAATACCTCGACTATTCTTTCAGCCTGCCCTTTTCCTATTGTTTATCATTACCTCGTCTCTGCCTTGTACTTAACTTTTTACTTTTTCTTCGTCTTAATGTTTTCTTCGTGCCCGGGCCTTTATTGATGAGGGAAAAATCTATGTTCAACACACAGCCACTAACTTGACAAAATCCGTATCCTTTCCTCTCTCTCATCAGCTGAAGTCGTGTTTTATATAGCAATGGGTGAATTTCACTTCAAACTTTTTATGATTTGCAATTAAATAATATGAAGTAATACCAGACAAGTAGTTAATTTATTTTGGCATAAACATGTCTCAATTAGATTGAATCTTTCACTTTTATTAGATTTATTCTGTATAGACCAAAAAGTTCAGGAAGTGGGATGATAATGGAGACGAAAGATAATTGGAAAAGAGCAAGAACACTTATCTTATAAAGTAATGATCCTTTCAGCTTCACAAAAAAAGAATCATGAAATACGAGGGTGACTGTACATTGCTATACCTGTTCTCTTATTTCAGTAATGCTGACACCAGCATAATTTCCCACGGACTCCTGTATATTATTCATGACTTGGTGTTTCATGGATTTTCAAGCTTATATCGTTACAATTATAATTTGGACGTTAGTGATTAGTTTTAGGACAATCTTTCTACAGCATAGTATGTCATAGTCATTGTGTCTAAAGGGCATGAGTTGGTGAAACCTTCTCGACAACTTTGCAAAAATTTACAAATATGTCTTTAGTCATTGTGTAGAACGGGCAAGAGTTGGTGAAACCTTCTCGACAACTTTGCAAAAAATTACAAATATGTCTTTAGTCATTGTGTCGATAGGGCAAGAGTTGGTGAAACCTTCTCGACAACTTTGCAAAAAATTTACAGATATGTCTTTAGTCATTTTGTCGAAAGGGCAAGAGTTGGTGAAACCTTCTCGACAACTTTGCAAAAATTTACAAATATGTCTTTAGTCATTGTGTCGAAAGGGCAAGAGTTGGTGAAACCTTCTCGACAACTTTGCAAAAAATTTACAAATATATCTTTAGTCATTTTGTCGAAAGGGCAAGAGTTGGTGAAACCTTCTCGACAACTTGCAAAAATTTACAAATATGTCTTTAGTCATTATGTCGAAAGGGCAAGAGTTGTTGAAACCTTCTCTACAACTTTGCAAAAAATTTACAAATATGTCTTTAGTCATTGTGTCGAAAGGGCAAGAGTTGGTGAAACCTTCTCGACAACTTTCCAAAATATTTAGAAATATGTCTTTAGTCAGTGTGTCGAAAGGGCAAGAGTTGTTGGAACCTTCTCGACAGCTTTGTAAATATTTAGAAATATATCTTTAGTCATTGTGTCGAAAGGGCAAGAGTTGGTGGAACCTTCTTAACAACTTTGCAAAAATTTAGAAATATGTTTTTAGTCATTTTGTCCAAAGGGCATGAGTTGGTGAAACCTTCTCTACAACTTTGCAAAAATTTACAGATATGTCTTTAGTCATTTTGTCGAAAGGGCAAGAGTTGGTGAAACCTTCTCGACAACTTTGCAAAAATTTACAAATATGTCTATAGTCATTGTGTCGAAAGGGCAAGAGTTGGTGAAACCTTCTCGACAACTTTGCAAAAAATTTACAAATATGTCTTTAGTCATTTTGTCGAAAGGGCAAGAGTTGGTGAAATCTTCTCGACAACTTTGCAAAAATTTACAAATATGTCTTTAGTCATTATGTCGAAAGGGCAAGAGTTGGTGAAACCTTCTCTACAACTTTGCAAAAAATTTACAAATATGTCTTTAGTCATTGTGTCGAAAGGGCAAGAGTTGGTGAAACCTTCTCGACAACTTTCCAAAAAATTTAGAAATATGTCTTTAGTCAGTGTGTCGAAAGGGCAAGAGTTGGTGGAACCTTCTCGACAGCTTTGCAAAAATTTAGAAATATATCTTTAGTCATTGTGTCGAAAGGGCAAGAGTTGGTGGAACCTTCTTAACAACTTTGCAAAAATTTAGAAATATGTTTTTAGTCATTTTGTCCAAAGGGTATGAGTTGGTGAAACCTTCTCTACAACTTTGCAAAAATTTACAAATATGTCTTTAGTCATTGTGTCGAAAGGGCAAGAGTTGGTGAAACCTTCTCGACAATTTTTCAAAATTTTACAAATATGACTTGTCGTTTAGAAAGGAAAATGTTATAATGCGCTAAATATATATATATATATATATATATATATATATATATATATATATATATATATATATATATATATATATATATATATATATATATATATATATATATATATATATATATATATATATATATATATATATATATATATATATATATATATATATATATATATATATATATATATATATATATATATATATATATATATATATATATATATATATATATATATATATAGAAAGATATTTCATCTTAATGTTGATATAGATTACTAGATTTGGAATGTATACAAAAATTTGTTTATTAACCTTGCATTTTTCGTATTATTTACTACCAAAGTACTCAATCTAATTGTTATATAAAAGATTAAAGCTGCGTTTTTGCGAGACGAAAAGTAAAGGGAACTTGATTTGGCTTACCCAACTATATCAGTATTGCCAACCATGCAAGAACTTAACATAAGAGGGACCATATTATTATTATTATTATTATTATTATTATGATTATTATTATTTTTATTATTATTATTATTTTTATTATTATTTATTATTATTATTATTATTATTATTATTATTATTATTATTAATTATATCATTATTATTATTGATATTATTGTTATTATTATTATTATTATCATTATTATTATTATTATGGTTATTATTTTCCGGCAGCTAATTATAATTTCAATGCTGGAAACCCTCAAACGGGCCTTCAGCACATGACTCACAATTAACTGGTTGAAAACTATAATAAAACTAGATATTCGTGTTGTAATACTTTCTTTCTGCGGATGGCAATGCTAATATCTTTGGGCAAGACAGCTCAAATTACTATTACTTTTTGTCTCAAAAAAGCACTGCTTTAATATTTTATCATTGCAAATTATATGAAATGGTATTAGAGCTATTTGAATTGTTAACTCATTTGATTTTCATATTTTAACCGTTACGGTATTAGTTGTATTTTGACTTTAAGGCCCGATTGCTTAAACAGCGTAAACCTAGGATACCATATTGTTATTTAGCTAGACACACACAAATGGATTTCATAAACGCATCTGACGCGGTTCTGTGTATGCCTAGGATCCCGTACGGGATCCTAGGCCCGATTTCTTACACATTGTAAACATAGGATACCATATTGTTAGTTACCTAGACACACACAAATGGATTTCATAAACGCATCTGACGCGGTTCTGTGTATGCCTAGGATCCCGTACGGGATCCTAGGCCCGATTTCTTACACATTGTAAGCCTAGGATACCATATTGTTAGTTAGCTAGACACACACAAATGGATTTCATAAACGCATCTGACGCGGTTCTGTGTATGCCTAGGATCCCGTACGGGATCCTAGGCCCGATTTCTTACACATTGTAAACCTAGGATACCATATTGTTAGTTAGCTAGACACACACAAATGGATTTCATAAACGCATCTGACGCGTGTATGGCTAGGATCCCGTACGGAACCCTAGCCATACACAGAACCGCGTCAGATGCATTTATGAAATCCATTTGTGTGTGTCTAGCTAACTAACAATATGGTATCCTAGGTTTGCACTGTTTAAGAAATCCGACCTAATTGTATACAGTTTCAGGGTTGATGATATAAAATTTGAGTTTTAAAATTCAGCTGTACTTCCAAAATGATCAATAACCAAATGCATTTGACATAAATACGTATTAAAAGGAAAAAGGCAGTACAGAGTTTTCTGGAATTAATCTCCGGAATGGGTAACAAATTTCCCCAGTGAGTTGGAAAAACACTCACAGGTTTTTCCCTGAGTCTCGTGGCCATAAAGAAGTGCTAACCATGACAACTCCAATAAACCGGATCGTAATGTACCACTTGACCTACCAATAAAAGAAGAAGATATCGAAAACTTTTTTTTTTGTTTCTTTGTTGGCAAGGAAATCTAAAATAAGTATTTCGTAAAAGGTGTATTGATTTGCAGGGAAGAAACAGATGCAAAAAATAGAAAGTCAAATGCTTTTAATTGTTTGAGAGGAAAAACATTCTTTACATACTTCCTAAGCTTACGGCATGAAGACATTGAAATTACAATCTGAATATAATAGTGTGTTAGTTTTTTTAAATTGTTATTATTATTATTATTATTATTATTATTATTATTATTATTATTATTATTATTATTATTATTATTATTATTATTATTATTATTATTATTACTGTTGTTGTTGTTGATGATGTTTTTGTTTTTGTTTTGTTTTTTGTTGTTGTTGTTGTCTGCTTCCACTAAAGACCGTGCCTTAATTTACCTCACCTGTGCATACACGCTCTTGTTAATCTCCACCGTAACCTCTTTCTTTGCTAAGCCCATATTGAGATATACACACCTTCCACATGGATTGCGGTTGCTAACAACAATTTTCTTTGTTGAGTTGCTGATTTTTCCTTTTCTTTTTCTCCTGTCTTAATACACACACACACACACACACACACACACACACACACACACACACACACACACACACACACACACACACACACACACACACACACACACACACACAGAGTTAGTAGTGGAGTTCCACAGGGTTCAGTTTTAGGGCCACTTTTGTTCCTTGTATATGTAAATGACCTACCAGAGTCTGTAAATTCATTCATGAATATGTTTGCAGATGATGCAAAGATTGTGAAGAAAGTAAAAAAACGAGAACAATGGTAGAGAACTTCAGGAGGATCTAAATAATCTGCATGAGTGGTCAGAAAAGTGGCTAATGAAATTCAATACCTCAAAATGTAAGGTAATGAGAATGGGTACAAGTGCAAGAAGGCCCAAGCTTGACTACTCGGTGGCTGGAGTACAACTTCAGGAGACAGAAAATGAGAGAGATCTAGGAGTAAACATATTGGCAGATTTGTCTCCAGAAATACATATAAATGGCGTAGTAAGGGCAGCATATGCATTCTTATCAAATGTAAGGGTAGCCTTCAGGCACATGGACAAGGAAATGTTCAGAAATATTTATGTAACCTATGTGAGGCCAAAACTCGAATATGCAGCCCCCTTTTGGAATCCGCACTTGAAAAAGCACATAGCTAAGCTTGAAAAAGTTCAAAGACATGCCACGAAACTGGTGCCAGAAATACGCAATCTCGGTTATGATGAGAGGCTGAGGGAATTAGACTTGCCATCACTCGAAGCTAGAAGAGTAAGGGGGGATATGGTGACAGTCTTTAAATTCCTTCATGGTTATGATAGAGTGGATAGGGATCGATATTTCGATATGGCTGGCTCTAGAACTAGAGGTCATAGTTTGAAGCTTCGGAAGAAAACTTGTTTGCAGGATGTAAGGAAATACTTTTTCAGTGTAAGAGTAGTTGATAATTGGAATTCGCTAAGCGAGGAGGTAGTTAATGCTACCTCAATCCATAGTTTTAAGGACAGGTATGATAAGTATCACTAAGTCTAAAAATGGAACCGATCAGGAGACGGGAAGATACGAGCTTTGGGCTCTTTCCCGTAAACACAATTAGGTAATCACAATTAGGTAATCACACACACACATACACACACACACACACCACACACACACACACACACAATTAGGTAATCACACACACTAGAACTAGAGGTCATAGTTTGAAACTTCTTTGCAGGATGTAAGGAAGTACTTTTTCAGTGTAGGAGTAGTTGATAACTGGAATTCGCTAAGCGAGGAGGTAGGTAATGCTAACTCAATCCATAGCTTTAAGGACAGGTCTGATAAGTTCTTTGCAGGATGTAAGGAAATACTTTTTCAGTGCAATAGTAGTTGATAATTGGAATTGGCTAAGCGAGGAGGTAGTTAATGCTATCTCAATCAATAGTTTTAAGGACAGGTATGATAAGTATCACTAAGTAGAAAATGGAACCGATCAGGAGACGGGAAGATACGAGCTTTGGGCTCTTTCCCGTAAACACAATTAGGTAATCACAATTAGGAAATCTCTCACACACACACACACACACAGACTCGAAATATGTAATGAAATTTGCAATTTGCATACAAATTCCGTTTATGAAAACCATCAAACCTTAGCTTATGTACTTGAAATTCTGGCCTAACCTCCAGGAATTATAATTTGAGGTTACAGCTTCAAAGACTCTCTCTCTCTCTCTCTCTCTCTCTCTCTCTCTCTCTCTCTCTCTCTCTCTCTCTCTCTCTCTCTCTCTCTCTCTGTGTGTGTGTGTGTGTGTGTGTGTGTGTGTGTGTTACGAAATTACCTGCAGTCACAATTTAGTAATCTACTTCCTAGGCGTCTCAGGTTCTTTGGTCTCTAGTGTATTTTACGTTTTTTGTTTCCTGTTTTTTTTTATATATATAATTTTGTATTCTATGATCTGTTTGCACGTTTTCTGTTTTTCTCAATCTAGATGCATTTCTGTCTAGCTATAGATAGAAGAACCCTTCCCTAAGATCGTTTGGTTTTGAAGTGGAAATGCTTTTTCTGCTTCTTGTTTTCTTTTTCTTTCACGAAAACTTTTATTGCTAGTCTATTACCTGTCTGTCTGTTCTATTTGTCTCTTTCTATACATGTCTTTCTGTCGATTGTCTCTCTCTATACATGTTTTTCTGTCTATTGTCTCTTTCTATTATCTGTCTGTCTGTGTTGTTTGTCTCTCTCTATACCTGTCTTTCCGTCTATTGTCTCTTTCTATATGTCTTTCTTTCTGCACAGTACAAGCACTAGAATCAGGTCCATAGAACTTTTTGGTATTCCTTTTAGTCGTTGCAATTATTTGGAATGTACTATTGTATTATCCTTTTTATCTAACTGTCATTTACGTTTGTTTCGTTCTGTATGTATGGCTTTCTTTCCATTTGTGTATAAAGCAATAACTAGCTCATCATTTTCTATATAATTCACATTACCTATACAATTGTACAAGATCCGTATTCCTTCTTGTATATAATTGTTTCTTAACACAAATATTGCTGGAAAAGATCATTCAATGGAGCTCACTTTTTTTTATTTCATTTGCAATATATATTGTACAAGATTCGTATTAATTCTTGTATATAATTGTTTCTTAACACAAATATTGCTGGAAAAGATCATTCAGTACAGCTCATATTTTTTTATTAATTTCATTTGCAATATATATTTTTGCAGCATTAACCTAAATTTAAGTACAGTGCCACATACTGCTTCACCAGGAAAACAATAGGAAAAGGAGTTGATATGAGGGCCTCAACCAAATTACCAGAATGGCACAAATAAAGAATTGGTGTCAGAGATAAGGCAAACAGCAAGTGCATCCTATTTTCCATACAGGGAAAATTGATTTGTAAGCGAGAGCTGTTGTTTCCTTTGCATAATCTCACTATGAAGAGATGCTATTCAGATTGGTAATTTATGTGTCGTTTGTTGCGAGCTTGACTGTATATAAATGATAAATAGGAATCTCTCTCAGAGAACATGATACTTTATGCAAATATGCATTGGGAACAAGTAGTGCTTAAGGCTCACACTGGTTGCGAACAAGTGAATCTAAGATAATTTTGGTATATATGCAACATTCTCTCTCTCTCTCTCTCTCTCTCTCTCTCTCGCGTGTGACGATGTAAACAATGCTCTGTGCGCCCTCATTCTGTAAATACTTTTTCTTGTGAAGATCTAAGACTCTCTACCGAAAAAACAGTGCCCAGTAAGTGTTTGTGAATATGTGGAGACAGTGATAATGCCAGTCCATATGTGAAATTAAGTCTGTTCGTAGAGTTTTTCATGCTATAAAAAGTTAAATTTTCTACTGGACTCCTACTCAAATTTTTCAAAAGCTGCGCATGCGCACTGGGACCCTATGCCATAAATACCACTGATTGGTGCGTTTTCTTTCAACTTGTTTTATATATTTTTATCATTTGCTAATTAAATAACACGGAGACTATTGTTTTGTAGGCCTTTCTAAATACATTTGAAAAATGGATAATTCATTTGATCTCACAAACAAAGACGATAATCCTCTCGAGGAAACGACGGAAGAAAGAGTGGTAAGACGCAACCCACCACTGGCCACTCTCGAGAATCCGTCACGAGAACTTCTTGGTAAATATACAAAAAGCGAATTGCAAAAACACTGCATTCAGTTGGGCCTTACTGGTATATGGACAACTAAAGAAAATTTGATTGATAAAGTGATAACATATTATAGAAGCATTGATGAATCACCATCGTCACATGATGCTACCCACGAGAGAGAGAACGAAACTTACGATTCGACAGAACTGTACCACATATTTCAAAAATTTGTTCGAGAAACTAACGACAAATTTTGCGTAATGAACAAGTCTTTAATAGAAAAGGAGAGAGAAATACAAGAACTAAAAACAAAATTATTCTTGGCACAGGAAACCATTAAACAAAATCAAGAAGCAATACAAAACCTCAGTGAAACAAATACCCATGCCAGACGTACGAACGCACCCCTTGAAGGAAATACCTTATTGATTGGCGACTCTTACTTAAAAGAAATAAAATCAAGCGACCTTCATGAACATGCAGAAATAAGAACACTTCCAGAAGCAAACTTGAAGATACTAAAATCTTGGATAAGTGAGGAACTTGATCACTTGCCAAAGGAATGTGTTATCTACTGCGGAACACAAGATCTACTTGACGAAGATGCTACCCTAGAAACAATTTTTGATACCCTTGGGACTGTAATCGCTGAACTTCAGGGGAAAAACAAAGATATTGAGGTCAAGGTTTGTGAACTAGTCCCAAGTTTGAAGACAAGTGGTTTGCCTGATAGAATATATCAATATAATACCCAGTTGCATGAATGGTGTAATAACAATGGGGTTACATTCATTAAGACAGCAGAGTTTTTCAAATTTGGAACTGGTGATATTGATATTAGCTGTTACGAAATTCGAGATGATATGGAAAATGATTTACTCAATAGAATTGGAGCAATCAGACTATTGGATGCTATTTCTTCTGTTTGTACAAGTGACTTTATCTGCCGAGATTGGAAAACAGTAAAATCAAATTTGCTTAATGCTAGCAACAATAAAATGAAATCTAATGATAAAAGTGACAGAGGAGGTAGTGACAATAGAGTGAACATGAATGTTAAAGGTAACAATACAGTTAGATTTTATCAAAATAGAGGCCAAAATACGGGAGTCAAAAATAGTTTCTTGCGTGGTAGATATGGTGATACTGGCTCCCAGGGACGATACAGCAATACAAACACCTGGCTAAGTCATACTAACAAACAAAATAGAGAAAGAAGGGATTATGATTATAATAATTTCTCGCGTGGTAGACATGGTGATACTGGCTCCCAGGGACGATACAGCAATACCAACACTAGGATAAGTCATACTTACAAACAAAACAGAGAAAGAAGGGATTATGATTATGTGCAAAGTCAAAGATATGGATGTTATAATTGTGGTGAGTTCAATCACCGCCAATCAAATTGTAGATTTGATCATAAAGTTAAATGTAATGTATGTCATGAATATGGTCATAAGAGTAGATTATGTAAAAATAATGATTATTATTAGAATCATGGCCAAGAAGACAGTGCCGATGTGAAAGTTACTTGTAATGATAGATTATCTGTCGTACATATAAATGCACAATCCCTGTTATCCCATATACTAGAAATTGAACATATGCTTGTACAAGAAAATATTGATGTTCTTTGCATTAGCGAATCATGGCTGTATCCGTCAATTAACAATGCATTTATTAATATTCCTTCATATAATATTTATCGCTATGACAGTGGTAGAGGTGGAGGTGTATGTTTATATGTTAAAAATTATTTGAAGGCCACTGAACTAAATCTTGAAACTGTGAAGCACGAAGGAGTGGAAGATAAATGGATCTCTGTCCAACATAAAAAGTTTCCTTCTATTATCATAGGCTGCGTGTACCGCCACCCCAAAGCCTCGGTAACCTCTTTTAGCTATATTTTGGACGTTTTTAAGGAGATAATTTTAAAAAACAAACCAGTTTTTATATATGGCGATTTTAATGATGATCAACTAAAAAGAGAAAATAAAATGAGTAGACTTATTAAGAATTTAAATCTAGAACAGATTATAAATAAACCAACTAGAATCACTCCCACTTCAGTTTCCCAAATCGATCTAGTAATAACAAACTCCAAACATATGATAACTAAGTGCGACGTAATGCCAAGCCCTATAGCAGACCACGAGGAAATTGTAACGTCCCTAAATATTCGCAAACCAAAGAGACAACCAATCTTTAAAACATTCAGATGCTTAAGAAATTATTCACAAGAATTACTTTGTAGTTTACTTATGAATGAAGTACATAAATTAAATGAAATTCTATATACCGATAATATTAATACACAAGTAAATATTTTAACCAGTGTCTTATCATCATGTATAGATCGATGTGCACCACTCGTGACAAGAGAAATATTTCGTCCCCCCGCTCCTTGGATAACAGATGACATAAAAAACATTATGAAAGAAAGAGACAAACTGCAAAATGAAGTAAAACTACAAAGAGATAATATCCCTTTAAGAGAAAAGTTTACAGAGCATAAGAAACAAGTAAAATCATTATTAAGTAACAGTAAGAAACAGTATTACAAAAATGAATTTCAAAACGCTAAAGGCAATATCTCTGATACATGGAAAATTGCTAAAACCATGCTTTCCAATAACTGTAATAAAAGTAGTAACATATCAATTATACCCGATGAGGTAGATGTAAGTGCTAAAGCAGAAGAGTTCAATAATTTTTTCGCTGAAGTGGGGAAAAAAACATTTGAAAAAACAAAAAAAGAAATAATAAATGAAATCAATAATAGTAATGGTGGTAATAATAATGATGACGGTAGTAGTAATAATAATAGAAATGTTGATAATGGTATAAATAATAATGATGGTGGTAGTAATGGTAATGATAATAGTGATGATGGTAGTAATAATAATAATAATGTTCAAGAACATAGTGCATTCAATAGAAGTAATGATGTCTTTAACCCTACTACAGTAGATTGTAATACAGTAATCTTAGTAATAAAAAATCTGAAAGA